>OMNN01102721.1:3919-34845 GCA_900302755.1 Chromis chromis
CATCATATTTGACATATTTATTGGTATCTGATTTATTTATTGGTACTCCTTTTGTTCTTATTTTGTGCTATTATATTGAGTTATTTCCATACACAACAACAAGAAGTGATCTCTTTGTATTTCTGTCAGGCAGTGCTACTTATTTCATTTCAGCTCTTTGTTCTTCTGTGTAAATATAACCACACAAAGGCAACCCCCGCTGGTTTTTCTCTGTCTTCTTTTTGTCTTAGTTATTTGTTTTTGCTTTATTCACCAACTTCATTGTTTTGTAGAGTCTGATTATTTTTTTCTGTGAAACATGTCATATGCACTTTAGGAAATGAAATGAAGAAAATTAAAAAGGAAGTGTTTTACTGAAATGAAACAAAAACCAACTAATCAACAGTAAAATGAACTTTTATCAGCAGCCATAATTAAATTGGTTTTTATCCCTTTGTGCATGTGTCTGTGTGTATGTGTGTGTGTGTGTGTGTGTGTGTGTGTTGACATGGAGGATCTGAGTTCTCACAGCAACCCAACAGATGTAGCCTATTTGATTAATTCATGTTATCTGTTTGTGCAACTGCATGCAGTGTCACCTGATCCAGTCAACGAGCATAATTTCACACAGCTTACATACATACATAGACACATGTGTGTGTTGGTGCTAGGGAAGGGGACTCAGAGTGAGTCTCTGTGCATATCTTTGATTTTTGTGTGCTTACAAAGGCCAATAATGTGCTGAACAAAACATTTGGAGGAAAGGGAAAGAAAGCTGCTGCGTCCAAAATTTGTCCCAGATTCCGGTTGTTTATTCAATCCAGTGCACCCAGTTCTACTTCTGTGGACTCTGGCAATGCAAGATGTGATCCTCTATACTACTCTACAAAGCTAAGAAGAAAGCATTTCTTTTCTTTTCATCAGCATCTCTTAGGATCTAAGTCACGAATGGTTAACCTTCCATTCCGTTCAGAGACGTAGAACAACTCAGCAGCAGACTTTTACAACAAAGATGTGGACAGACAAGCCAAAGGGCTGAGAACTCATCTAACAGATGGGGGATTTGACTGCGAGCTACATGCTATATTGCTGAAGGGGAGTCTAACAATTGTGTCATTTCGAAAAGCCCGACTGCGAACTGGTAATCAAAGACCCACGAGCAAATCCTCCCCTGAGGCGAACATTCATGTATTCACATACACTTAGGCAGCAGTATAGCCTGCGGGTCACCCATGGCTTCAACTGTATGCAGCATACAGCAGAGCTGATCGGGGGAATACAGGAGATGATGTGTTCTAACAAGAAATGGAAGTTCAAAAATCAATGTTTTATGTACATGTGTTCGCTCCATCCATTCATTCATCCATCCATCCATCCATCCGTCCATCCGTCCGTCCGTCCGTCCGTCCGTCCGTCCATCCATCCATCCATCCATCCATCCATCCATCCATCCATCCATCCATCCATCCATCCATCCATCCATCCATCCATCCATCCATCCATCCATCCGTCCCCTATTAAGTTCCCGTTGAACTCTCTGCAACGTGACAGTAGGAGCTGGCAGATTGCAGGGCTGCAGGGCTTGGTGTGACGCCAGTGGAGCCAGGTGGTGGGAATCTGTTGGAGATTAAACTGCTTGGTGACCAGCTACCCAGCTCACCCTGGCCCTGACAGACGTGGCACCCCTGGCTGATTGACCTATGTGGCAGGTGTCACGGGTATGGGTGGCAGGTTGACGCTTGCCCTTATCTCCCCTCTCCTGGCCAGGGAGAACTCTGGGGATGTGTGAGGTTTTTTGGTGGTGCTACCCAATGATTAACACTCACCATAATGTCAACTTTCTCAGACTAAATTAAGTCTTATTAAAAATCCTATTGTTGTTTCAGATTCAACATTCAATCCCCATTTTTGTAAAATATTAATTTCTATTATATCACTGCATGAAAATTGCAGTGTAATGACGATTAGGCAAATGTAACTCTTTAACATCCTAAAATCATGTTCTTGCTGCCTTTAGTGTGTCTCGCCTTTATATCTCACTACGGTTTACTGTGAAACTACAAAAAAAGCCAACATTTATTGTTAAGATACAAACTCTGGTTGGGGTGAAGTGAGATCCAGAGATGTGCACAAGTAATGGATTAATTGATTGGTAAGTGCACCTAAGTTAAGCAGCCCTAAAGGTGCTTTCCTCGACTCGCTCTGTTTACAGGAGTTTATGAAGGTAATATATTTTACTGTGTTTACTGCCAACAAATGCTGATTGAATTATCTGTCAGGCAGCCCAGAATCATCGCTGTCACAGATGATGATGAGCTCAGAAACACAAACAGATAGACTGAAAAATGCTAACTGCCAAAGAAAATCATTTCAACTGCTTCCAGTGGCCCGACAGGAGAGTGCGCGAGAATGTGACTGATAAACAAGCCGCGCAAACGTGGGATTACTTGTTTTCCATGCCATTACCTAATTTGGAAGATATTTCAAAGCTGCTCGATATATAAAAAGTGTCACAATCAACAGTCGGATGCACTACATTTACCTCAATAATAGTGGGGGCACACAACTTCCTTTTTTTCCCCTTCTTGTACTGTAGTGTAGCTGGAAATTCTCAACACAAGTGTGGTGCTCCTGTAGCTTAACTACCTCCTATGAAGCTACACATTCATGCTTAATTTTCCTGTTTTCCCACTTTACAGGCTGCTTTCTAAACACATCCTAGTCCAGGGCATCCCAAATATTGTTTGAATTAATAGTAGCATATGCAGCACATACAGGAGCCATGTCATATTCTCATAATGAAATAGTTTTCATTTACTCCTTGTCTTTCTTTTTGCACTATATTTTATAGTTTGACTTTAATTAAGCCGTATCTTCACTAGCTACATTGTTAAAGTAGCTTCTCAAACAATGTACACAAATCACACATACATGCACTGCAGCATTGTCCAATATAAAGGTAATTCAGAGGCTTACCAGGCTGCTTATTTTCACAATGACTCTGTATCAGTGATGCAATCACATAATGTATTATGAATTTGTGTTAAATGGGGCCTCTGGTAGGGGCACCTATTCAGCCCATTGAAGACCCTATTGTGTGTTTATGAATATAAATTGAAAACTGTGATACACAGAATAGACCAGTGAATATTGCAGATACTCCAAGAGTGCCATACCATTTCAAACTTTTGCTAATATAGTCTTATCGGCACAAAGCTCTTTTGACAACGATGGGAATCTGAATGAGTGAACTTGAAAAGAAAGAGGAAGGAACATACTTTTCTTTGTAGCTAATAGGTTTTTATTCAAGGACTCTCCATTTGTGCCACTGCTCTGTCTCTTTTCTCTCTCTCTCTCTCTCTCTCTCTCTCTCTCTCTCTCTCTCTCTGTCTTGTGTGCAGTATCAAATCTATGCAAGCCACTGGGGAGCTGTAGACCTTTACCTGCTCTGGTCTGGCTGTGTTAAAGGTCAGATATGAGAGGATCTCATACACCGGTCTCAGATGTCAACACCGCCCACCTCCTAAAGCTTGGATTAAGAGGCAAGGAGACAATGGATGCCAGGAAATCACTCGTCCTTCAGCCTGTCAGAAACAGTCTGTATCTCTGTCAGGGGTGGAGCGTGTGTGTGTGTGTGAGAGAGAGAGAAGAAAGAAAGAAAGAAAGAAAGAAAGAAAGAAAGAAAGAAAGAAAGAAAGAAAGAAAGAAAGAAAGAAAGAAAGAAAGAAAGAAAGAAAGAAAGAAAGAGAGATGTAATGTATGCAGGTGTGTTTGTAATATCAATACCCCACTGATCCTCTTCTCCCTGCTGTGAGTCTCTACACATCTCTGATTGCCAGATGTGTTTATCGAAAGAGTGTGTGTGGATTTATGCTTGTGTAGGTGTGACTACCAGGTGTGTGTGTGTGGGTGTGAGTCTCGCTTGCAGTGAGAGATTTCTGTGTTGACAGGGCTGATGCTGTTTATTTTGGCAATATGCTATCAGAGGTGGCGGGACGCTGGCTGTGTGTGCAGCCGGGCTTGTGTTGCTGCTGGGATGATGTGTGTGTACGTCGGAGCTGCTGTCAAGCGCAGTCTGTAATCAGGCATAATCAGGTGATGCAAACGGGTGTGTATCCACGCACTGTATGTTTTTGTGTGTGTATGCTCTTCTTGAAAAGCTCAACAGGAATCAGGTTTAATTATGGACACACACACACAAAGCAACGACAACAAACTTTCTGTACAGCTGTGCACAAGCTGCATCCACTAGTTTTAGTGCAAACATCTTTTTTTTTCCTTTTTTTTGACTCAATAACAGACTGCTCTTGTAATTCTTATATCTCAGTGATCACTTAATTGTTTGTCCGCTTTTACTTTAGATGTAGCCTTGTCTGCGAGATAGCGCCCTACAGCTAACGACAGCTGCTAGATAATAAAACCAGTGAGGGGGCAAATGCAACACTATCATTTATTGGCACCTTAGGGAATTCCTTTAGGTGTCAGTTGTATTCTTTGGCACGAGTGCGCAAACACAACACATATGGTGTTGAAGAACCAATCCACCTAAATTAAAAAATGGGCTATTTTCAATCATCAGAACTCTGAAACAATGCCTTTAAAAAGTAAAGAGGCAAAAGTTTCCCACAATACTTTTAGGAGCTTGGTACAAAGTCTAGATACTGTATTTGCTTATTAGCGAATTTGCTCTCATGTAATTATGACTTTACCAGCTGACAATGGGAGGAAAGCAGCAGCACATTCAGTCAGCCAATCATCAGCCACAAATCAATGTGAATGAGATGTAAGTGTGCGGAACAAACGACCAGTCACTAAACTCAATTGCTTTTCCAGGGAACTCCTTCTCCTTTGTTTTTGTTCTAAATAGCCATATGAAATTAGAGGCAGATTTAAACCCACATTTCTGAGAGGATAGTTTGAAAAATGATTAAACTTGTGATTTTGTTTGACTTCTTGTGACTTTTGCATGGTCCAGGTCGATAAAATGATGTATCGTTGCCGCGTCATCAATGCAAAAAGCAAAATTGTTTGATCAAATGTTGTTCAAAACTGCCATAAAGCACATAACGAAAATGCAGAGTTCGATTGCAGACACATAACAGAGTGTGCTACACTGTTGGCTTCTATGCAGGTCTCCCAAGGTGTGTTAGTCTGAGGCCATTTTTATGTAAAACAAAGATAACCCAAAAAAGTTAAAAAGCAGTTTTTAAATGATGATTTCATTTACTGAAAGAAAAATGCTGCTCAGCCCACATTGCCTTATGTAGAAAACCATCTAGTGCGACCGAATTAAAACTATTCCGCAGAGAAGAGTGGGTCAAAATTCCTCCATGGTGATGTAAAAGACCATAAGACCAAATATAGTGCAAAAACTGCAGTTGTTGCTGCCAAAGGTGGCCCAACCAGTTCTTAGGTTCAAGGGGGCAATTACTTTTTCACAGGCATGATATAAACCCTAATTTAAAACCAGCATTTTGTGTTTTGTGGGTCATCTCTGTCTAATATTCAATAAATATAAATATTAGTTTGATGATCTGGAACATTTAAGTGTGAAAAATATGCAAAAATAGAAGATTTCTGTAGGGGGGATATACTTCTGCACGGCACTATAGTGTGTATCAAGGTGAGATCAGTCCTGCATGGTCAAATGCTTGATGTACAAGCATTTGACCATGCTTGTACATCAAATGCATATTATAATGTCAGTGGCCAAAGCCTCATACCCAACACTGACAAAAACTCTGATTCAAGTGCTTAATGTTGGTAAACTGCAGTATTTTTATTTAAAGTAGACCTAAATCCAAAAGGGCAATCAAAACCAAACTGAATATTTTGGAGCAATCATTATACATAAACTGCTAATCTGTTCTCTCAAAACCAGTACATCATATTAACGAGTTCTACAAAAGGTGCACAATGCTTTTGCATATTGTAGCCATATTATACATAAAAGCTTTGTTACATTGTTGGACTGCCAGGCTGCTTTAAAGATTGGGGAAAAGTGTATTTTTAAAGTTTCAGACGTGTACACTGCCAAGCTTCTTACCTTCGACCCACAATAACATAAAGCATAGAAGTTTCATTTATACAGCATATTTACTGTACATGCATGGCACGTTCATACACCGATCAGCCACAACATTATGACCACTGACAGGTGAACTGAATAACATTGATCATATTGGTACTATGTGGTGAAAACCTTGGATCTTGGCATCCGTGTTGATGAGACTTAGACACCCAAATAAACATTGTCCCAGAACAAGCACACTCCCTCATGCAAATGGAAATCCCAAATGTCACTGGCCTACCCCCGCAGGAAAATGCACCCCACCACATGGCAAAAACATCAAACAATCAGGAACATCTTGAGGAACATCGACAATGGCCCAAGATGTTGATTTGACCTCCAAACTTCCTAGACCCCATTCTGATCAAGCATCAACAGGATGCAGTGGAACAAGTTTGATTGACAGAAGCCCCACTGCACAAGCCAGAGTACCCAAAGGATCCACTGCCAACGTCCTGGTGCCAGACCCCATAGGACACCCTGAGAGGTCCTCTTGTCCATGCCCAATGGTTCAGAGCATTTTTGACCACATAAGGGGGACCAACACAGTATTAGGCAGGTGTTCATAATGTTATGCCTGCTTGGTGTATTTGTAGAATGGTATTAAATCTTAAAGGCAGAGACTCTTCAAGCATCCTGCTGCCATGGATCACACCTTCTAAAACTTGAGCCCAGCTGTAGCAAATTTAATTAAATGGACATAATATAACTCTCTATATATAGGAGGTGACAGGTCACAGAGACTGTGAGAGCAAAAAAACAAGTGAAGAACTCTGCAAACTTTGGAGTTTGGTATTGTACATAAACTGAGCAGCAAAAGTTCCCAAAAGCCCAGTGGCCTCCACCTTTGAAAATGGAAGAAGTTTGAAACCTTGTAGACTCTGAGACTGAAGGTCTCTCTCTATATAAGTGTGAGTGGAGAAAGAAGAGCTTCACTGGCGACAAAAACAGCCGCTGGCCTTTCTGACAAAGTCTGAGAGTAGCTGTGTCGAGATGGAGGAAGCTGCAGCCTGGCCATCAGTCAGTCCTTGAGGGTAGAGTGGTGAAAGAGGAGCACGGACAGCAGGAGTACACTCAAGAGGATCATCAGGGAATTGATCTACAAGTGAAAATACCATCTTGAGAGAACAAAATTGATTGAAATAAGCGCCCAAATCTTTCGTAGTCGCTTGCATGTTCACAGAAGTTTGATTTGCTGTAGTAGAGAAATGAACAAGTGTTATTAGAAACCATGGACTGGATTTAAAGGCGGACAACATGACAGTTGCCCAGAAGCGAAGCGAAAATATCGCAGAATCGGGTCCTTCCATCTGGTGCTGGTACGTCATTTGGTGAATCCGCGCAGTTGTGACCAGGTGGTGGAGATGCAGCCACGTTTGACAACTAAAGTTTTTATATGAGTTCTGAACAGCCACATTCAAAGAGCAGAACAAGATCATCATGTGGAGATGCAACCAACAATAACAGGCATTCATAGGGCTGTATGCACTCAAAAAGCTTTTTTAAGGGAGAAGCTAGAATTCTGTATACCACCTTGAAACACCGTCTCACCTTCCCACACTTGATCACAAAGCATCTGTGCTTGTCAGATTGACAGTTTCGGGACGTAACAACAACTGTTGGACGTCCCCCTCCCCTCACTTCCAATGTCAAAATGGTGCACACTGACAAGTGCTGCATTTGAAGCCCATCGATGCCTTCAGGCAATGTTTTTTTGAGCCTTCAAATTTCCCGACAGCAGCAACTTGTAGCTTAAATACGATTTCCAGCAGTGTGCGGTAGTTTAGCTCCTCAAATTGAGTATTTTCTTTAAGCTGTTTTGCACTGAATACTGTAACAACAAGGACAAGCTGCTGGATATTAATGCTATACATCGGACACCTTCTCCAACATTGAGCCTCCACTTTATAGCTTCCTAACCCCATGACAGCTATTAAAATATAAAACAGATGTTCGGATTTGAGTGTAGCGTGTTGAATTTAGCGTTGGCATTTTTTCCATTTCCGCTTGCATGTTCATCAGGGCTCATTAGTGTATTACATCTGTCAGTGTTTTATTAAAAGCCCTTCTCACGGTGTCTTTACAAATGAATATGGATAATTTTACATGGCAAAGAGTAATGTGTGAGCAGAAATCAACGCTGTCATTTATTGGCCTCCGTCTCCATCCCGCAGCAGGAAGCTGCAGCAGGAGCAGGCACAGCAATCAGACTTTATTGTTTTATGGTTCTCAAATAAAAACATGAATCATCTGGCTTTCTAAAGTGCAACGTCTAATAATATCAGAGTGACTGTTTCTGCCTGCGTCTGCACTCCAAGGAAAACACCGTGTGTGTATGTGTGTGTGTGTGTGTCTGTGTGTGTGTAAAAACAGTGAGAGAAAGAGATTCAGAGGGATTGTGTGTGTGTGTGAGTGGGTGAAGGAGTGTGAAAGAGAAACTTGTAATGTGTGTGTATTTCTGTGATTGTGTGTTTGTAGATGCTGGTTGATTAAAGTGCTTCTGTGTAAGCGGCGAGGATGACTTCCAGAGATACTGGAGGCATCGCACAAACTAGATTTACACACAGTGAGACTCTCTGCAGATGAGGACTAGGTGTCATTCCTTTCAATATATCATAGCTACAGTGTACTCCGTACGCTCGCACTCACTGTAACTCACTCCAGGAAACAGCATTAGCTGAATGCCTGAAATGTAAATGCATGCTGCCTGTACAATATGCACAAATACAATAAATAAATACAATAAAAAGGGCCCGGAATGCAGCTAACTATGTGTTTCTTTTACAGAACAAGACACTTTAGTGCACGGAAATCCAGTTAGAGTGTCTGTTTTGTAAGATGGAGCAACCTCGCTGTCTGGCACCACGTCTGGCTGAGCTGTCTCACCCACTGTAATGTTTAAATTGCACTGTTATAGTTTAGCTGCTCTGTCTGTTTGCCTGCAAGTTTGATCTGTAGGTGTATTATTCTAATTATGTATATTTATATGTTTAAGGTTTACAGTTTAAAAAAAATGTCTTTATATGTACATTTAGTTTGTATTTTGTGAACTACTCTCTAACAGTGTGCTTAGAAACATTTCTATACTTTTACATTTATACTGTGCATCACTTTTCACTCTTATTAATGAAAGAAAACTGCGCCATACAACTGGGATACCCACTTCAATGTTATTAACCTCATATAGCCCAAGGCCTTTTTCAGTGGAATTTCACTACCTTTACTTTTAAGCTCTTATCTTGGTCATAATCAGGGCTAGTCATACATATTGCATCTTGTTTATTCAAGAAAGCCTAGGCTATCTAGATCTTCTATTAAGGATATCTTTCCATTATTGTGTCGAGGAGATTGTCTGGAATCTGTCAATATCAGAACCAAGATGGTGAGACGCTGTATGACTTAAACATCAGGGGAAACATGTGCTAAGTGCCTAACTGAAATAAATATTTTATTTTGCTTAAGTGTTCACATACAGTAACCTCCTTGCACATCCCCAAACAAGAGGCCTCCGATGGCCACTTTGTCTTGAGCCCCCCAAGAGTGTAGTATCACTCCTGTCTACTTGCCCACAGGTGCATTGCATTTGTCTTTTGACCACAACTTTTAAATTATTGCCATGAACAAGTAAATCTGGCATGAAGTGTAATTGGGGTGGGCAGCGGTGTACAAAGCATTCGACTGTCACACTGGAGACTGTATCCATACTCTGGGCTGTGGTTAGGCTTAGACAACAAAAGGTTAAGGTGTGGAAAAGATTTTGGTCTTGCTGTGTCCACATTAAAATGTTTCCATATTAAACCAAACCATGATTTTCACTAACCTTAAATTCATGCTTGTGCCTAAATGCAATCATATAAAGTTAAATTGCAAACTGAAGTCACCGCTCATGCATGTTACACTGCAAGACTAGATATTTTTGAGTGAATTGTTGGTGAGCATTTTACTGATTGAGAATTTGACAGATAGATTAATTTACAATATACAAAATACAATCAAATTCCAATACTGCATTTATAAAAACCATGCTTGATATACATTTCTCTACCATCCTATTTAAAGAAGTCTTCTTTCGGCAGCACTACACTGCTCCAAACTTGGAGTTATGCTTGGAACGCTCCCTAAAGGTCCCATTATGTAAATGCATCAAGAACCATCTGCAACATGAACTGGATCTCCTCCACTGTATAAAAATGACAATCCTTCAAGTTAAATTTCATTTTTGGGAAGATAAAGAAGTTGCAGGGAGTCAAATATGGTGAAAAGGTTGAGTGAAGAACAAAGATTGTGTTGGTGCAGCCAAAAGTCTCAAAACAACATGTTCTACAGTTTAAGTCATTTGTGGCAAACATTCTCCCTCAGACGCCTCAGTACATTACAGTAAACCTCTACGATGACAGTCTAACCCTGTGAGACAAAGTCACGATGCACAACCCTGTGAATGTTGAAGTCAATGACTTGCATGCTCGTATTCGTGCTGCTGACCTGAAGAAACTCCTTTGGTCTCAGACACTGCAGGCTCTTCAACTGAAAGCTGCTGTTTGGTCATCACCAGTGGTGATACTTGACACAAAGTCTGCAGTTTGACACAGAGTTTGATATTTGCACTCTGCACAACTTTGACGTCTACGGTAAAATTGCACATGTGCGCCTGCGAGTGGTGAAGGTGGATGAATGGATCTTTCAGAGAGCATGTGAAATGTGACAGAAGCATTGAAAGCAGCGTATACGTGAAGAGTACTTTGAACAGGAGAGCGGCCACATTTAAATCAGGTAGTTTTTTGTTGTCTAAATAGAGCTTTGTTCCACCTAGAAATTTCTCGCTGTAAGTCTACATTTCTACAGTTCACATATATTAGACTCCACACACACACAGGAACCTAAACTTACCAAACCCACTGCTTGTGTGTTTGTTATGTTATCAGCATGCACAAGCTGCTCAACAGAGAGAAGTTTACAAGCCTCTACACGTCCACCCTCCACCCACACTGGTGTTTTTGCTTGTGTTGCCTGATCAGGCTTCTAATCTGAGCTGTGTGGGTGTGAACAAACTGGGCCTGATTGACATCTTTCTCACTCGCGCATTTATTTTGTTGCATCTGTTAAACTGTCCAGTGATATAATTGTTATAGTTTGGGGGATGTTATGCATTTCCCTGCAGCTCCATTCAACTTCAGTCTGACTAGAGATTTAATTGGAAGAGAAGTGGATGTGCAGAATTTTTAATAAGTTGAGGAGAATGTATAATTTTTCTACCGTTAATGTCCAGGCTAATTCTCTATGCTGTTTCTTTAATTTGTGAGTAAGAATTGTGATGTCTCTGGATACATTCCTATCATTTATCCCCATCTCTAACCTCTTTCCCAAAGCGCAGTCATATGTGTTAAATGTGAAGTGTGTCATTTGTTTATGAAAATCATCTGAATCAGGGATCATCATCTGGATATGCAGGCCGGCGGATCTTTACATGTTCAAGGCTGACTTCCACTGTGGTCATACTGTCTTCTGAGGAAACTCAGGAGTTAATTGCAATGGTGGATTACCCCCGTGGACCATCACAATAAGTTTGATTGACAGAGGCCCCACTACACAAGCCAGAGTACCCAAAGGATCCACTGCCAACGTCCTGGTTCCAGACCCCATAGGACACCCTGAGAGGTCCTCTTGTCCATGCCCAATGGTTCAGAGCATTTTGGACCACATAAGGGGGACCAACACAATATTAGGCAGGTGGTCATAATGTTATGCCTGATTGGTGTATAGTTACCAAGGCGGTCTCACACCAGACTGTGTAATAGTTACATTTATCCATAGGTCTAAATGAACCAGTTTCACAAAAAAGGCTGTAAAATTATGAAATGTCCTACATTTCGTTGGCCTAATCTTTTCTATTAGCCTGTATCCATGTCATGTGGCTTGTGTGTGTTTCTTTTGTCCGTAGAAAAAGGGATTATTGGAATTCCACCAACATAGAGGTTACAGAGACTCACATGCAGTCAACAATGCATCGCCACTCAGGAATGACACTATGTGAAGGTCCAGTACTGATAGGTTGAAATGTTGTTTGGAACCAGACAAGGTCAAAGGTCCTTGTGGTTTAATAACCAAAGCAAATGTTGAGGGAGTGTGCTTGTTCTGAGACAATGTTTATTTGGGTGTCTAAGTCTCATCAACACGGATGGCAAAATCCAAGGTTTTCCAGCAGAATACCACATAGTACCAATATGATCAATATTATTCACTTCACCTGTCAGTGGTCAGAATGTTGTGGCTGATTGGTACATGTTTTCGTGTGAGATTGGGCCGTAGTTACATTAATGTCCAAAATTTAACAAGGTCTAGCTGCTCTAGAGCTGTAAATTGCTGCTCTATAAAAATGTGTCTTCCGTAGAGATGCATATTACCCAGAAAACACCATGCAGAGACTTTTGCTAATATATCAGCAGTAGCAAACATCAGCCCTCAGCCGGTAGCTGCCATTTCCAGGTACACAGCTCATCTAGATGATCAAAAAGCAAGGCTCACCCTGAATCAGAATTTTGTTCGTCGAATCAGATTCGCCACTTTATAGGGAGACCTCTGGTTCTTGGATAAGTGTCCTTACTCTGGCCTGGCTTGTTAGCTGGTGACCTTTACTGTCTGGACCGAGTCTGCAGTGATGAGGGGGAGGCAGAAGGAGAGACTGTCGCATGATCTTTATTTTCTTTTATAGGGCAGCAAACACGGTACATAACATTTGAATAGCTGTTACACTGAAATTTAGGCCTGTTTACACACCTGCTAAAGCTGCTACGTCTTTTACACATTAGAGTCGCTCACTTCGGGATCTTGGACTGATGCTTGAAAGCATCAACTAGTAAAAAGTATAGCAGTGGAAAAAACTGAGCTAGAGGCGGGTGAGACAAATGATACAGTTCACTGCTTCAAGGCAACAAGTTCAATTGTGTTTCCTTCTATTTTCTCAGTGTCAAGATGCTGTTAATGTGAAAACCTACACGCCTATGTTTTAAATTCAACACGCTCTCGACCTGAGCTACCCAACCTCCTCTTCCCCACCACCGAGTTTAGAGAACCGCCTCTCCAGGACATCGCTGGTAGAGATCAAATCAGCCTTTGAGCCGCCTTGATCTCTGCTTCCCCTCTTTGGTTCTCTCTTGTTCTTCCTCGCCTCTCTATCTCAGGTCCAGGAAGCGCAGCATTGTGGATCTGAGGTCTGCCGGTCGATAACGGGGCCTCAGATCTGTCAGGATTTGGAGTTTATTGGTTTATGGACGGAGGAAATGCGTGTCCACAGCATCAAACAGGAAAAGCTCGATGCTACAGGAGAGCTCGCGGTTCTCCCATGATCACTCCTGAGCAAACCCCAGTGAGATATGCTAATGAAATGTGAGACCCTCTGCAGTGTGGGTATTTCTCTGTTTGGGCATCTCACAGGCACACAATCCCCTCTTCGCTCTGTATTTTCGTCTCATATTCTCACCAAAAACGGCTCATGTGTTTTTCCTTTTGTCTCTCACACACACTCAGATAGCAGCCCCTCTAATGCGTCACTGACATCCACTCCAGCCTGTAACGCGTCTCCCTTGTCACCTACTGACACCATCCTCCAAACATCCAGTCTGCCAGCCGCCTTGAATTATTCATCTAACATGCCCGTTTCGACAAAGCCAGCAGTTTTCGCGAGTTTCGCCAAACAGGAAAAATTTGTTTATGTGCCTCGCTGCTTTCACTTCGCTGTTGTCGACTGTTCTTTATCCCTCAGCTCTTGCCTCTGTTCCCTTTTTTTTTTTCTCCTCCTCATCTTTTCACTACATTTCCATCCTCTTTATTAACATCCGCTGTCACAGTGATTTGCTAAAGTGGATGTGACAGGCGGCGAGCCTCGTTCATGCCTCTTATACAAGCCATACATTCGCTTCAATAGAATTTTTTTTGTTTATCTGCTTTTCTTCTGCTTCTTTGCTGCATTTGACCATGAGGGAGTGTTTTTTTTCCCCTCAGTTTGTGACTGATAATCCATGCAAATTTCAGCCCTGGAAAAAAACACAGGTCTCTTTGCTCTTGGTAATCAGCTCCCACCATTACATAAACAAAGAAATGACTTCTGTGTGTGTCATTACGGTTGAGTATCACAGGGGCTGCTTGCTGGTGCTACTTGACCCGGCTCCGAGTGCCAAAATGCTCGTCTCCCTCATCTATATTTCACGGCTCCGAGGGTGTTCTGTAATAATCTCAATTTGTGTGAACGCGGCCGAGCCACTCTGCTGTTTCCTAGCACCGTAATCTTTAGCTGCATTCCGCTGAGGTACCGGAGAGAACAAGGGTCATGGCAACCTCAAATGCTATACATATAAAGTCTGCTGCTGGAGGACTTTTATTTCCAGCATTTTTCTGAATCTCTGACTGCTCTTAATGCTAGAAGGCTTTCAGTGAGTCATACTTTGACCCTGAGGTGGTCGGTTCAAACTGAGGCGCACACTGAGAGTTTTGGGCTAAACGTCTTAATTATGGACTCTTATAACAGCAGCACTTACATCTGATTTTCTTTGGTAAATATTTTTTGCCCGATTGAATGGAGCCTGTTAGTTTTACACGACTCGCAAAATAAAACCTTTTGCAAAATGAAGAAAAGGTGACTGAAACTGATTTTTCCCCATCTTGATGCTACCACTGAGAAGGCAAAGAGTTTTTGATGAAGAAAATAAAGTGTTTGAACATTTCTGCTGAGATGATGACTCTTTGAAGTCTGTATAAAACCTAACCTATAAGACTCGACTTTTTAGAATCGCCGCTAAGATCTCTGAGTCAGGCCGAACATTAGATTATTTATAACAAGCAGGTCATTTAGAATGCTAATACTGTAAAAGAACACCTTAAAATGCAGCTTGATTCAAATGACACATTGTTACTTGTCTGAGGAGTAGTTTCAGACAACTTTGGATAAATGTGTCCGATAGAAGATCCTGTGACCCAGAGTGTCCACCAACTTCTCCAAGCCCTTCAGGAACAATGGGACAACATTCCACCTGCAGCATCAACAACCTTGTTACCTCTATGTGATGCAAATGACTGACACACTTGTTACTGAATTGTGATCACTCTCAATCTGCCTGTTATAATTTCCAATATAGCACATACACCGATCCGGAATAACATTATGACCACCTGTCTAATATTGTGTTGGTCCCCCTTATGTGCTCAAAAATGCTCGGACCTCTCAGGGTGTCCTATGGGGTCTGGCACCAGGATGTTGGTAGTGGATCCTTTGGGTACTCTGGCTTGTGCAGTGGGGCCTCTGTCAATCAAACTTGTTACACTGCATCCTGTTGATGCTTGATCAGAATGGGGTCTAGGAAGTTTGGAGGTCAAATCAACATCTTGGGCCATTGTCATGTTCCTCAAGATGTTCCTGATTGTTGGATGTTTTTGCCATGTGGTGGGGTGCATTTTCCTGCGGGGTTAGGCCAGTGACATTTGTGTGCTTGTTCTGGGACAATGTTTATTTGGGTGTCTAAGTCTCATCAACATGGATGTTAAAATCCACGGTTTCCAGCAGAACACCACATAGTACCAATATGATCAATGTTATTCACTTCATCTGTCATTGATCAGAATTTTGTGGCTGATCGGTGTATGTGGTAATTAAAAAAACAAAACAAAACATGCATGTGATGGGATGTCAATTCATTTTGATGTGCATAATGTGTCCACTGGGGGGAAAACTGATATCAGCACCATCCTGTGGAAAATGTAATAAATAACACCTTGTGACACAGTGAACAAGTCTCTAGAGGTGTTGTCCAACAACTATGGGCCTGAAACTGCAACCTCCTCTGCTGCAGACACATAATACTGTAGTCAGATTCTACTTTACCCTTCACAATGAATGTTAAGCATAGCAACAATACTTCTGATTCAGGTAGCTCACTGGTGAAATAAACTTAATTATAAACAGGGTCTAATTAATCCACCTGGGTTTAATGTGCAAAAAAATTATTTGGAGGTCCCTGCTGACTCTGTATTTTTGTAATTAATTTAAGGAATACATTAATTTAACACAAGGCCCTTCTACAAGATGTTATTCATGTATATTCTTGAACAGATTTTTAATTAATGGGAATACCATCATTGAGACATAACAAATACTGGGGCTTTGGGATCACTGATAGTCACCCAGTTGGTAATCCAGCAAACTTTATATACTGATTTGAACACAACTTATATATACGTGAAATAACATAAACATCATAGGTGTCTTGATGTGGGGTGAAAATGAGGTGAATGATTTTCCTCTATCTGACTGACACAGTTCAGAGTTTCTCAGAGCTCCTTTCATCACATGCCGATGCTCCCAAATGTGCCTGTGTCCTGTCACATGTCATCAGTGGAGATAAGCAGCTTCACATGCGCTCACAGCAAACCACAAGGCAGAGCGTGCCGTTATTCATTACCTCTAAACCGAATGCAAGGTAATGCGAGCATCATGACCTCAATCAAAAGACCTTTTGACCAAAGAGAAAGCCTGATTTCTGTTGAAAACTGTGGGTTGACTTAAAATGGTTTTGCTCTTTATTTATAATTTCACAGCTTTTTTCATTGCACACTTTCATTTGGATTCTTGAAGTTAAGAATTTGCACAAGTCACGGTGTCTTCAGTGTCTCATGGCTCTGAATCAAGTTTTAAAGAATAGTCAATTATCACCACAGGTCAAGAACAATCATTTGCAAGAACACGCTTCAAACAATGTCACGGTTGCAATAAGGGACATCACTTTAAAGAAAATATATTATTCTAGATACCATTTATGAGTTGATATGGAAAATACAAAACACTGTAGGATGAAGTAAAACAACTCAAAACTGCTCATGATACTTAAATGTTTGTAAGACATGATTAAAATAATAATGAATGGATAAACAAATCTTCATTTACAGCATATAGTACATTTCCTATTATATTGTGCAGTGTATTGTGCAGCAATATGCATTAAGGTTAATTATAATATATTTCAGGACTGTTGAATGCACCTCTGTTTTAACTGTCATGTGAATACAACATAACACACCAATGAAAGGATGCAATGTGTCTTTTAAGGTTCCTGTTGCGGTTCATTTATGCTTTAATTCTGGTGGATAATTAAGATTTTAGCAGAACTGATGTAATTATTGGTGTTGTGTTTCCAGCCTCTAACAGCACAGTCCTTGATAATCCGCCCAAAGCAATGACACTCAACTTGGAGCCACGGCAGGGTGCCAGCTACCCTGCTGACAGTTTTTCGAATTCACATTTAAAATAAGGTCATTCACACAGAGATTTTTTTTGTGTTTGTTTTGTTTATGTTCATTAACGTCCCTCGGCTCAGTTATTTTTTAACCTGCATATGTCAAAGAAAGATCAGTTATAGAGCTTTTAATGTTTGCTCATTTTATCTGTTAAATATTGTTGTTTGTTTATTTCCTGGGAGAAGCAAGTTGAGTATCACCGTCCTAAAGGTTCAATACCAGCCAGGCAATAGTTTAAATAAAATATATCAAATAAACATTGTCCCAGAACAAGCACACTCCCTCATTCAAATGGAAATCCCAAATGTCACTGTCCTACCACCGCAGGAAAATGCACCACACCACATGGTAAAAACATCAAACAATCAGGAACATCTTGAGGAACATGACAATGGCCCAAGATGTTGATTGGACCTCCAAACTTCCTAGACCCCATTCTGATCAAGCATCAACAGGATGCAGTGTAACAAGTTGGATTGACAGAGGCCCCACTGCACAAGCCAGAGTACCCAAAGGATCCACTGCCCTGGTCCTGGTGCCAGACCCCACAGGACACCCTGAGAGGTCCTCTTGTCCATGCCCAATGGTTCAGAGCATTTTTGACCACATAAGGGGGACCAACACAATATTAGGCAGGTGGTCATAATGCTATGCCTGATCGGTGTATATCATGGTAGTCTTGAGTTTCCATTGACTTCTATAACTCTGATTTTTCTTTAATGAATCACTGAAACACATGTGTCTTTGTCACACAAAAAACAATCACACATGTTGGTTCTTCCATAGATTTATTATAGTTCTTCTGGAAATATGACAAAATCTGCTGGGTCAAAAATATATGTACAGAAATGCTAATATTTGCTAAAGCGTCCTTTGGCCATTTTCACCTCAACTAGGCACTTTCATTTCATTGGAAACTCAATACTGCCATGATACATATGGCATGCAAAATTTTGTTCACAACTGTATATGACAGCCACTATCAACTGTCTTTAACATGCCCCATTCATGTGAACACACAACTGCTTTGCATTTTTTGCATCACTGCAACTGTGCAACAACATTCAAGCAGCAGGAGACACATGTTTTTAGTGTTATTTGTTTGACAGTTTGTTTATCTGTAAGCAGGATTACACAAAAACTACAAATTCATAAAATCGATAAAACTTTGTGGAGAGGTGCAGCATGGCCGAGTAAATTTTGCTGCATATCCAGATCACTTTCTTTAAAATTTCAAGATTGGGAACTGGTCTTGGTGGAGGACTTGTTGGAGCCCTTCAAGTTAATTTAAAAAGTAACAGTGTGAGTAAACATGCATCTCACACTATGATGATTAAACTTTGCAAATAATCTGTGGTTCACATGCATGGGTGGAGATTTGTATGGATCACAGATAAACTATGATCCGTTTCACCACTATAAAGTACAGCTGACGTTGATGTTGATGCTTGAACATCATTAGTCTTGCAGTCATTAGTTCATATTACAAAGTGCTGGATGAAGTCAAATTATGAAGTCATGATGGTGATGAAAAGTCTTCAAAATCATTCCAATAGCATCATGGAAACTTATCAAATTTATTGGAAATGGATCCAATAACTGTCAAGTCATGTCAATCTCTTAGAAAATTATCAAAGTCATTAGGATTCTTTATGTGACGTTCATGATTGCCTATACAAAAATACACAACAATCCATCCAGTAATCCAAACAAAAGTAGTAGCCAGGCCGGCTGCCTGACATTTTCATCCCTTTATGCAGCTAATGTGGCTAAAATCCAGGAGCAGCTCTCTCCTGCTTCTAACCAATGTCTTCCTCCATTTGCTGTCAAGAAGAACAAAGTCTGTAACAATGGCCTCCTTCACCTAATAAACAGCCGCCCACAAAGCTGTATTTACACTTTTACCTTTTGAAGTCTAAATATCCACATCAGAGCCACTGGATTTTCGAGTGTTTACACTGTACTGCAGGGGGGAGAATCATTTTAGAGGGAATACTTAAACAGGAAAAACATTCTGCACTACCCATCACACTCTGCTGACACTCTATGCATAGGATGGATGCAGTGGTTTGGCCTGGGTGTAGGGTTCACCGGCTCAGCCCTTCCTGCCTTTGTTGGTCTTTGTTTAGGGTGGTGTGCCTTCATCAACCAGGGGTGCCCTTGTCCGTGACCCTTGCTCTACAGGCCTGTCCTGAAAGATCAGACCTTACGTTACACTTGAATGTCAGCTGTGTTTTGAGATATTTATTTGTAAATTGAGCAGAACATAGAGGAAGATATGTACCTGCTTTCATGAGTGTTATGAAGACTGGATGTTTTTTGAACAGAAGGTTGAGGTGGCTGCAACCCTGAGGGTCTTTAGGATTAGGGCTGAGAGGGCAGGTCTAAACCTGCTCCCTTACCTTCCATACAAGTAGAAAGAAAGGTCAGACAACTCCTGAAAAAACCACAGACTTTACAACACATGATCCACAAATACAGGTATGATTGAACAAATCATCTAATTACAATTCACTTACAATGACTTAACAAAGTAGAACACTTTTCTGATTGCCGTCATGCTGAAATATCTATGATTAAAGGGCAGAAGATCTTCCCCCTCACAGCTGCGATGACTGCATGGGTCCATGCAGAGGGCAGGAGGCTGCTTGACAGCAAGATCAAGGTCAGAGAGTTTGAGAAGGGAGAAGAGAAAGAAGGACACCGGGGCTCTTTTCAGGGATAATCTCTGCAACTAAAATGTGGAGTGACAAGCTTTCACGTGCCCAAAAGGCAAACAGCTCTCAGCATTCCAACATTGCAGACACATTGGTCTATTCAAAGCCAATGGCGACTCATCGCCTCGCTCATCCGGACTTGCAGGGGGGGATTTTGGAGAGGAATTGTCATGCAGGTTGAGAAGCCTCACCTGTCAGAGGTAGAAAAGGCCCTTTGGCCAGGAAACAAAGTGCATAACAAAATGTCACAGGACAGATGCTTCATATAGGATCTTAGCAGGAAAAATGCAGCTAACCCTTATTTAAGATTACACACAACAGCGCATGCTTGCTGAAATTATTATTTTGTGACACTAGCAAGAAAACACTGGTAGGAAACTTCTTGTTATTAACAAAAGATAATGAATGTATGCATTGCAGAAACAGACTCAAGCATCTTGCTAATCCTTATCTTTGTCTTAACTTCCTCGCTGCAGAAACCTATTAGTCTGGTTAATTTAAAATTCTATCCAGACTGCAGCTTTGTTTGGCATTATATTTGCATTATCTATATAAGGTTTGGACTGCACGGTGGCTCAGTTGTTAGCACCTCACAGCTAGAAGATACCCGGTTCGCGTTCCGGTTAGGACGCCTGGGATCTTTCTGTGTGGAGTTTGCATGTTCTCCCTGTGCACGCATGAGTTTTCACTGGGTTTTTCAGCTTCCTCCCACAGTCCAAAAAATGCTGAGGTTAACTGATTATTCTAAATTGTCCGTAGGTGTGAATGAGAGTGTGCTTGGTTGTCTGTCTCTATGTGTAGCCCTGTGATAGACTGGTCACCTGTTCAGGGTGTCCCCTGCCTTCACCCGAGTCGACTGGGATGGTCGACCCCCGCGCCCCTACAGAGGATTAAGCAGTGTATAGATAATGGATGGATATCAGGTTTGAATGAATGGGAAGACATTTTGGAAAATACAATTTTTGATTTCTTGCTGGGAGTTTAATAAAAAAGTTGACCTGTGCAGTAAAAGGCAACACAAGCAGCATTTTCTTGGTCTCCTTTGAGGTGCATTGAATCAAATCCAAGCCGTCCAGCTTATTGAAATAAAAGTCTAGTATTACTAAGTATCACTACAGCCCACAGTACCACTCATACCTGCTTGATATACAATTATCTTCAAGGAGATCAGAGATGTTGCATGCTTTGGGGGAATCTTGAGTGTGCTGTGGTTTATCTTGCAATCATGAGTGGTACTGTGGGCTATATTTAAGCATCATGTCATTTTATGATTAAAATGTCTTGAGAAAGGTCCTTGTAACTGAAACTTGCCAACAAATCAATGCAGAAGTGAAACGTTTGCACAGGAATTAACCCTGTGCTATAAATATGTAACTACAGCCAACACCCCTTGAGCTTAGCTTAGCTTAGCATAAAGACTGGTCAGTCTCTTTCAAAAGATTAAAAAAAGCCTACTAGCAATTCTAAAACTCAGTGATTAACATGTCATATCAGAAGGCTAGAATTTTCGGTCAGTTTCCATTCTTCATGGTACGCAGACTAAGGAAACATCTAACTCTTGACTAAAAAGTGAGTAAGCGTATGTCCCAGAATGTCGAGCTCTTGCATTAGGAGCTGTTGGAACTTTACAGAGAATGCAATGGGAAATCAACAAGCTGTGTATTCCCAAAATAAGTTTTTGGCTGTTGTTTCCAAGACAATCAAGCTCGAGACTACTGTATTGTTCAAAGATGTCACTTGGCAGCAGGCCTGTAAATCATATTCTGCTTAGTGAAAAGTCGACAGCCTGCTGATTTTCTTTTCAGAAAATGAGGGAGAATCCAATTGTTTTGCGCCTCCCTCCCCCCCTCCCTGTGCGGCTATCAGCGGCTCCCTGGAGAAGTGCTGGTTTCCGTAAACGTGATGTGGAGATGTTTCCTGTGGCAGGTCTGTCTGCTGCTGATTAGAGCCCATCCATCAGCTGGACCTCCTTGGAGCAGAGAGAAGGGCACTGGTCAAATCTGTCTCCCAAGTCCAGACCAGCCTCTAATCTAACAAGGCCGTGACAGATCCACGCCCTGCCCCTCCACTCTGGACGACGTGGTCCGATAAACCCGTCAGTTGGCGCTTATTTCAGGCAGGATGATTCACTGATTCAAAATTGGATGTCTGTATAAGTGAACACAATAAACAATATGGGAACCCGAGCCAAGTACAATTTGACACATCTCCAAGTGACTCTTATCTCGTACTTTGATCTGTATTATCATCATTCTAACTAGTCAGCTTTGACCGATTTACAATTTCGAGCGGCTGCCGAGAGGCTCCAAGAGGTCAGAGTGGCTTTTGTTCCTCTTTTGCAGACACGATCCTTCGTCAGCTCTGGCCTTAAGGCACTGATTGCTCTGTGCAGCAGTGCAGTGATTGTTCCTCCCCCTGTGGACCTCAATGCCACTCTTGGCTAAAGCACCCACAATAGCAGGATGACACCGGTCTAAAAACGGGCTGCCGCGCCTGCCCCCTGCTGTGTCCAGGCATTTGCCTCCACAGTCCCCATCACTTTCTTTGGGGTCCAGTTTAAAGCGTAAACAGGAGGTAGTGGAGTATCCTTCCAGGCAGAGGAAACCACACAGAGTCTGGAGACTGAACTCTCCTGTGGTCAGCTGGTCAACTGGGAGGCAGCGCTGCGAACTGTTGAGTCTGAGAAACTGTGTTACGCCTACGGTCTATTGTGTTAGACATTGTTTGTGGATAGATGTCAAAAACAGCGTGACCTTGCATGAGAACGAAGTTTTCCCCTTGTGTTGGCACACCTGAAGTGCCATTAATAAAAACAGGAGAAAACCCAGTGGGAATCAGATCAGGACATTAAGACATAAACAGGAAAGATTCCATTTAACAAGTGGACACCAGAGCAGTAAACGCCTCAGCTGGTCAGACCATCATGTGTGCTGCTCTCTCTGGACTAGAGGAACCTCTGTAACAAAAAAAACTCCCAGAGGTGATAAATTGTGCCTGCATGTGAAAACAGTGCTTTCCATATTCTTTCAACACCGTATAAATCAGCAGATACTGTTTTTTTATTAATGCAGACGTACAGTAGGTCACTCACATTAAAGCTGTTTGAAACCTCCTGTTTCAACACAAATTCCGACATAATAACCACATCAGGAGAAGGAACTTAGTAAAATTTATGCCACACTTTGACTTCACACTCAATGGCTTTTAAGGGCCCCTTCCAGGCATGCATTTGTATGGATGTAAAATTCCTCAGACGGCAGCAAGTGACGGAGCATCGTTGACCGTGCTCACCTCAACCCATCAGGCCACTGAACCTGAGGCAGACTTAGACAATGCACAGGTCAACAGGTCTACACTGCAATCACTACAGGCTACAGATTCCATCACTCAGGTTTGACCTCTGACCTTTGAGGGACTGTCTAAATGAGATCAATAAAAAAGGTGGAAACAGCACCAATACATCAGTCAAAAGACCAATTAAGTGGAACATGTACAATTTCAAAAAAGAAACATGACCAAGAATCAAAAGAAAGGCTGTTTGTTTGGTTTGAGCTAAATGCTAACATGCTGACAGTGACAATGCTGATGTTTAGGTTAATTTAGCACATTAGCGTGCAAACATTTATTAACATAGACTGCATATAAAAGACGGATGCAACTATGGTGACGTTACCCATTGGTTTGTAGACTACAGTTATGAAACCTCGATTTGAGAATTAGGCCACCGCCATCTTGCTCTTTTGAAACTAGATCTAACAACCAAAGCGGAGCTGATTGAGAACTCAAGGATATTAAACACAGTGATACTAACCTGTCAAGCACAAAGTAGCTCCAGCCTAAAACATACCCTGCTTTATTGTCTATTTTATTCTAAATGGGACCATCATTTACAAAATACAAAAAAAGTAAGCAAATTACAAAACAATGGATTCAAAAGGATTCCACCATCAATATCTGAACCAAATTTACTGATCATTCCATCTTTACTGTTTTAATAACAGCCTGCTGGTGGCAATTACCAAATTTATATTCTTGCATGGCCAAACTTCCACATCTCCACGATACTGTGTCAGTTCTGGAGCTCTGGCTGATGTCATTCTGCAGTCAGGGAGGAAAAATGCTTTGGTGTGTTTGTATTTCTTTAAACCAGTAACTTTTGTCCTGGGTGGTGCTAAGTCCAGGGTGCAGCAATGATGCCCCTACAAAATAGCAATGGGGGAATTGAATTTGTTGGGACAATTACACGTAATCATTAAAATGATTAATTCACATAAAAAAAAAGAAAATCTTTGGCAAATTTTTTTAACTTTAGACTGCTGCTTGGAGGTTGTGGTAGTTGTTTCCCATAGCATTTAATATTTTTAACTTAATAACACACAGATAGTAGAAAGAGAGGAGAAAGCTGCATGAAATGTGAAAAGGCAGACATATACCCGAAGTCTACTTCTGGTGAGCCAGACTTCAAAAGTCATAATTTGTGAACAATGAATGTTGTTACCAAATTCTATGCTAATCCATTGAATAGATGATGAGATGTTTCACACGATCAGTAAATGTTTGACCTGCTGGTGACCTGCTGCTACAGGAAAAGTCAAGAGATCACTAAATTAATCTTTTTGGCAACATAAATATCTGTTTTGAATTTTATGGCAATCCAGCTAATAATTGCAGCTGGATAGCTCAGTGAGTAACACCACAGACCTTGGCATGGGAGATCGGTGGTTCAAATCCTGGTCAGGGTGCAGGTATCCAGTGAGGACCCTTAGGCAAGGACCCTAATGCTGCCCCGCCTACCTACCTATGTACGTCGCTTTGGATAAAACCGTCTACTAAATTAAATTGTAATCTTGTAATAATTGTTGGCATATTTAAGCACAAGTCAGAGGATCACCAAAGCCTGTAGGATTCATCCTCTGGGGACTGTGAATGTCAGTACAAAAATTTGTTCAGTTGTTGAGACATTTTGGTTAACTGACATTACATTCAGATTCCAGTCTTGGGTTAATTTCCATGTGCGTGTGCAGCAGCACTAAAGCCAGCCAGACTTACATTACTCTTTGGCTCTTGATTAGAGTTTACCTTCTGGCAAGACCACAAACAGAATATGGGTCAGAAGAGTGACCCAGCACACTGGATGAACTTGGCCTCTTGGACTTGCTGTAATGAAGCAGCAGAAGACTGACAGTGGCTCTCAGAAAACATCTTGCTGCTCCGGCAGAGGAAAAGGGGACAGAGGAACTCAGGTCTTCCCAGCTGCACCGCTAAAGGGGGAAATGAGGCGCAGGCTTGGAAAGATTTATAGGCTTCATAATAAATTTCACAGGAAGGATTACAGCATTACATTGTAAGTGTGGATATAGTGGAGGAGGAGCAGGGAGCACTTGGCCCTGCCGGGGACAGTTCTGTTAATAGCCTGGCCACCGCCGCTGTTATTGTTCAGGAGACACTACACCAAGCAGACTCCTCTTTAGATCAGATACAAGTCTCAAAGGCAGACACTGAGATTTCCTCTCTGCCATCCAGCTGCTGCCTGTCATTACTGAGAGGCTCTGAAGTTACAGCCAGCTGCCCTTGCGGCTCAACCCACTATACTCTCACTACAGCCTTCCTTACAGCTTTTAATTGCGCACAAAATTCAATATTTGTTGACAAAAATAATTATTATATTTAAATTGCTCCGCAGTCTGTCTGTCTGGAGCTGCATGATAACAAATCTGACTTCACCAGAAAATACTGTGTCTTCTCACTGACTCCTCTTCTCCATACATTTCACCTTCCCATGCATAACTCTGAGGAGATTTTCCACATATCTCTCATTCCATTTCAGCGTCTATCTGACCTGCCTGGTCCGTGGACAGACACACCAAATTCCACAGCTAACAAGCACCATGGGGCAGAGAAGGAGGGAGGCCCGCTGACTTTCCAGAGGAACATCTTATCAAGCAAAATACCACCAGCATGAAATTAGCTACAAAGTTAGGTCGTTTAATCGTAAAATGCCGCTGATGCAAAGTTAATTTTTGATGATTAAACAACTCATGCACATTCCACACCACATGGAAATGTTGTACAACTTTGCAGCAGCTCTAGATGTTAACTGTAATTGCGGTTAAATTACTCAGAATCAAAAAACAAAATCTAGCATTAAAAGCTTCTAATTAAAGGCCCGGCTGTTACGGTCCAACAGCACTGTACATGCACAGAATGCCCTCTTCTTTTCTTTTGTTGCTCAGGCGTGGGTTGTCAGATCGCATGTATTCTGGCTGTGTGAGGGGAAGGCAGGCTCGGTGAAAGCTGCAGAAGCCAGTGGTGTGACCTGACGCTGGCCCCTGCCCTACACCCAATGGGAGTGAAGCTTCGTGGCAGGGTGCCATGGCTGACATGACAGCTCCTGCTGGGAGGGGAACAGACAAGGCACAGCTCACTTCTAATCCCCACCAGACTGGGTTTTTACCAGGCTGGTACCTCGTCTGCGATGCTGCACATCCTCACAGCACAGAACCTTGACGGAGGAAGAGCCCTGCTGAGCCTCGTACAGAATATATAGTGTGGTGAATGATGTATAGCCAGTGAAAAATGTCCATGGAAACACGGAGATATTTGCTCACGCTTTGCATGTGAGTTGGTAAATCGGTCATGTGTGCAGGACGTACATGCAGTGACATGCTTCAGATAGCATGCCATGTACACAAAACTTAAGATGTTGCCTTTGGGGCACAATGCCCAAAGCAAATACTGCAGATCTCTGAAGAGCTAAAGAAACAAGAGCAAGTCATTCAGGGGGCTCCCTGTAAGCAATTATCCTGGCATGCATACACACACACTCATACAAAGACTACGGTCAGTCGGTGGAGAACGGCTTGACTCCTCAGGCTCTGCTTCTTCAAACACACCCTCTTCCTGTTTTCATAAGGAGAAAACAGGAGTAGCAAAGGAGAGGAGGAGGAGAGACACAGCAGGGTGAAGGTGAGACTGAAGTATTATTACTCAGCAGGCAGGCAGAGGACAGAAACCTGCACAGTTCATTGTGTCTGGAGATAACAGGATTATTAGAGTTATTATTAATAGTCAATCTATTGTCATTTTTTTAAGCAAAAAATATCAAACGCTCTTGTTGTTCGTCTTAGTCATATAAACGTATTTTGCTAAAATGAGACATGATGTTCAAAGGGTGGGATCTGCAAAGGTTTGAGGTGATGATAAAAATGCAGAGCTAAATATATTTTGCATCAGCTGATCATGGTTAGCAGAGGTGAGCATGAGGAGCTTGCTGTCTGATATAAAAAAACAACTTCTGAAGACATAAATAGTGATAGTGGGCACAACTGAGGAAGACAAAAGAAAAACCTAACACGACTAGTGTCAAAGATATAAAATAGATGTTTTGGGAGGGGGAATTAAATGATGCAAAAATATCTCAAGGATAAGAGGAAGCAAGGGAAGGGATGAGTAAATCAATGCTATATGAGTGTGCACTGATAGGGTGACAGAGGCCATGAGCAAAACACATAACATAATGTCTGAGTCATGGTCCCAATGCACTCGAAGCCAAAGTTTGGATGTTCTAAGCTCATAGTTTTCCCACATAAAAGCGGAAAAAGAAAAAGAAACCAGTGCTGCCTTTAACCACTGGCTTTTATCCGCAGACACGAGGCGTGCAGAGAGTACGCCAACAACATCAAGTATTTTACAAAGCAGGGGAAATACCGGCACATAATTGCAGCAACATGAAAGGCTCCGTAAGTTCAAGTATACATATCAGAGCGGGTACAGTGTAAGATTTTTAATGCCCCACAGTGTAGGAAGTGAAAAAAAGAGGAACACATCAAAAGACTGTCACATCGCATCTCTGTTTTGCTAGTGTCTCGGGAAAAACTGTCCCTCTCTGACGAAGATTATTAGCTCCTCTCATAACAAAACAGTAGATTAGTCACGGTGTGAACCAGAAGAGCCACAGAGTCTCTTCCTGAACCTTGAGAAGTGTCACTACTGTTTTCCCAGTTGTGTTTTGTGGGTACTTTTCTCTTTTTTTTTTACTGTGGGGGAAATCCTGTCCACAGGAGGCTGCTGTAATGTAAAACTGTACACTGAAGCTCCAAACATGGGAGTAATCAGCAGAGTACAGTACGGTATTCAGAGGTGGGAATACTGTACAGGCTGGTCAGACTGCTCCTGTCGTCACACCAAGTGGATGCTGTGTTAGTATGACTTCCTGAGGGGCCCCTGGATTCTCTACAATCAGTCATAATCACACTTTCAGCTCAGCTCATATCTGAAAACATGCCAGAGACACAGTATCAGCTCATATGATGCAGTTCAGGTGGAGATTTTACACACAGCTCGCTGAAGGAATCCTGAGGAAGTGTAACAGAAGTACTGCACGGGATAAAAAGAGGGTTTCAGATTTTTCGTTTCATGAATGGTGCTGAATGTATGAACTTGGGAGCCGGCAGCAGCTCTGGAATAAAGGACCTGAGTGCATATTTCTTTTACTCCCCCTGCACCTTGTGACTTTTTCACCTCCGCTCAGAGGTGAGCAGGGCCTCCTGGTCTGACCATAGCAACCTCTCCCATGACATCAGAGTGATATCTGAAGCATGCAGGCCAGGGGAGGAGAGAGGTGGAGCCCCAGCTGGACCACTTCCACCTCGCCATCTGGGTCCAGGCCGTGCTACAAAGAACTAACACACGTGTGCTGCAGCCACCCATGGATCCATCCAACCAACACGGGATTATTCATACTTGAACGAGCTACTGTATTTTACACATTGTGGCCCATGTATGACTGTAGAACTAGAGGTAGCTGATGTGATTTTGCTAAACGGGGTCAGAGTTCATGTTGATGTAACTCTAAGTGGGATTTACAATAGTTAAAGGATACTTAACTGTGGCCAATTTAGTAAATCCTTTCAAGTATCAGATGACACAGGGCTAAATAGAATTGCTTTTTTCTCTCTGGAGTGAATGTTTTGCAAGTGAACGCAGCTTATACATGTCTGAAAACAGATGAGCTAGAAGAAGAAGCTTGTCTATTGGTTGTTCTCTAATTTATAGCTGATGAGCATGAGGCTGTTATAAGATGCAGGAGTTTGGAGGGGCTTTCCACAGTACCACTACCTCACTGTGCATAATTAAAAGCCTGCTTTTGTTGACCTCTGTCTCAAAATAATGGCAAATGATTACTTCAGGGTACCGTTCAGTATTAACAGCTTGCTTTCAGTATTGGCTCTGAACCGTCAGTTCCATTTCAACTGGGTAATAACGGCCATTTGTGCGTCATCTTGTCTCAAAGGACCTTTTGCCATCAGACATCAGTCCTCCAGCATAGCTTCTCCTGGGTGGCAAATTCCCTGTAAGATATAATTATTCACAGCAGGCCACGGTTAGTTTCATGCCTGTAAGATGCATGTCACCTGTTGTTCACGCAGCCAAACATCCATACCAGGCCCGGCTGCTCCCCCAACTCTTCCTGTGCCTACGTCTTTGATCAATAATTCTGTGGCTACCCGTCAGCCATCAATATGTGCAGAAGAGAGGGGCCCCATTGTCATCTAATTACAGGCCTACTGCTCTATGACTGAGCCAGTGCCTGGGCGAGTGTGATTAAAAGTCAGCTGGAGCATGCTAGCGGTTCTTTCAACTGGAACCAACAGCTTGGAAACACAGCGCAGCCAAACAAAGCTCTGTTCAGCACGCTCCGGCTGGGCCTGAGGTTTTAAGCGTTATTGGTGGTGACGTTCCTCTCGGATGGGGGTTCACAGAAGTTGGAAGTAACGTGATCAAGCACCTAATTTGTGATGAAATTGAGAGCACCTGTGACATCTGGAAGGGCTGAAGCTGATCGTATACGAGTTCATCTTTAGAGCCAGAGCAGCCAAACTGTTGGACAATAGCTTCATGAGAGGGACAGCGGCCGGTGAGGACACACGTGAGGAGCCAAGACCATTGTTTGTCTTGAATCAAGAAAAGGACAGCAAACACAATAGGATCTTGAGAGCTTGGATTAATATGCTTGCATGTCCATCTGGTTTTATACCTCCGTGCCGGCGATAACTGTGGCCAGAGGCATTATATTTTCAAATTGTTTGTCCATCCTGTTCTCATGAACTCAGGAGCGGCTGGACGGAATTTCTTCACATTTGGCAAAAACATTCACTTGGACTTGAGGATGAACTAATTAGAATTTGGTGGGCAAAGGTCAAAGGTGAAGGTCACAAAACACATTTGTGGCTGTAACTCAAGAATTCATGCTAATTATGACAAAAGTTTACACAAACATTCAATAGAATAAGATAACAAAAAGTTCAACTTCCCAGTGACATTATGTTGTTCTGCAAAAGCGCTTTGCCATTATTCATCGCCATAATTCAGGAACAGAAGAAGATTCCGATCATATTTTATGGTCAGATACTGAACTGGTGACACACCTTGCAACTATGGAGATTGTGTGGATCCTCTGTTCTGCCAGGTTAAATGTGTGTATCAAGCACATAAGGCTTTATGTACAGACTGACATATCCTCCGTAACGTCACCCTCAGCTTTCCTGATCAGTTTTGAAGCTCAATGTGAAGGCTCTGGCCATCGCCATCAGTGCTTGACTCTGCATAACTGCTGGCTAATCCAAAAATTAGGAAAGAGTTGGAGTGTGAATGGAGCAGAGGCAGGTCATGCCAACATCTCTGGGCCGTGGATTCTCCTGTGACAGTACCAAGTGATCATTTGAAGTACCGCACTTTGGCACTTCCATGCAGGTTTTTATGGTGAAGTCCACATTTTACAATTTGTAACTTCTTTCCATTAAAATCCATATTTGAGGCATTGTCTCCTGTCATGACTTCTTCCAACTTTACAACTTTAACTCTAACCGTATTTCTAGTTG
>OMNN01102723.1:3286-17533 GCA_900302755.1 Chromis chromis
GGATGTGTTAAAAGGGCTGTGATACTCAGTAGGGCTGAAATAATTAGTGAATTAATCAAACAATCAACACTACTTGTGATAGTGCATTATTCTTTTATCGTAGAAAATAACAATTATTTGCTGTGTCTAGCTTTTTAAATGTGAGCATTATGTTTTAGTTTAGAGCGGTGATCAAGGAAAATAAGGCCAAACTGACTAATTGATTCATAAATCGGTGATGGAAATAGCAGCTGCAGTTCTAAGACTGACAATAAGTCAAACCATTTTCCGTCCCTATATACACCGATCAGCCCCAACATCGTGACCACTGACAGGTGAAGTGAATAACATTGATCATATTGGTACTATGTGGTGTTCTGCTGGAAAACCTTGGATTTTAACATCCTAACATCCGTGCTGAGGAGACTTAGACACCAAATAAACATTGTCCCAGAACAAGCACACTCCCTCATGCAAATGGAGATCCCAAATGTCACTGGCCTATCCCCACAGGAAAATGCACCCCACCACATGGCAACAACATCAACCAATCAGGAACATGTTGAGGAACATGACAATGGCCCAATATGTTGATTTGACCTCCAAACTTCCTAGACCCCATTCTGGTACTAAATATAATGAAAAACCTAAACGTTAGCATATAGACAAGTACCAGTTAGTTGCAAATATAAGCCAAAGAGTACTTTGGTGAATGCACAGCAGGTCAGATTAATATGCAAACTGCACACTGAGAATCAATCTGGGTCAATACAGCACAAAGCAACAACTGATTTAACGGTTAATTCAGGTTTATTCCAACTAAACTATAATTATAATGGCTCAATGGGTCATGCTAATGAACTCTCCACCTTTGTTGTAGATAGAAGAGTGGGACAATGACAATAAGTTAAGTTTAGTTTTATTGCAGTTTTGTATCGGATCTCCATTTATGGTAGTTTTAACCCCAAACTCCAACAGTAAGTTTGAAAAGCAATTTGTCATTAAAACATAACATAAAACCAATTTCCCAGACCCAGAAACTGTGAAAAGAGGAGAATAGTTGAATTTGTAACTGTCTGACGGTCCTTGAACTAATTTAGTACACTGAAAACGTGACCAAATCTAAGCTTAAAATCGTGATATTTTATCAAAATCACTTCATTCTACATGTTCCATTTAAAAAGGAACTGTTTGCCCTGAGCTAATTCTATAAAACACAAAAGTTGTTGCTCCTCAGCACAATCATGAGCTTATTTCTGACTCAGCTACAATCAACAGTCACATGACGTAACGAGTTTTCAGCTGCACTCGGCTGAACTGCAGGCAGTGTGTACACAGACAAGTATGATAACCCATTAAAAATGTGACTGGTAAAAAGTCTATAATATGTTTTTGTTTCTAGTATTAGTAACATCTATGGTTACATGGAAAAATGTTTTACGTTTTGATGCCATGTTTCTGTCCATTTTTGTAAACGAAATAATCAAAGAAATTCCATGTTTGTTTTCACTTTATTATGATTTATAGCATTATAACTGTGTCATACTGCACACAAGGCATTTGTGAGTTATCTCTACTTCTAGCCATGTTAGTGCTGTTTCCTTAGAGGTGCAGGACTTTATATATTGCAGTGAAAAATGAGCCCACAGTGAGGAAAAATACCCAGAAATCTACTCTTATACTGGTTCAAAAGTTAACCCATTATGGTGTCTGTGCTCTACTGTCGCAAACAGTTCTTCCTTTCTTCATAATTAAACCGAATGATTTCCCCAAGTAGATCATTAGCAAACCGCAGAGCCGTAAAATAAAGTGCTACCAAGATAACCGGTTCATGTGAAGCTGCAGCTGCTCCCACTTTTCTCCAGCATCCATTAGCTCGAGCAAATGAGTGAGTGACCACAACTGGCAGCATCTGGCCACATGAACAGGTGGCTTCACCGCTTACCTTTATTCTTCTTCCTGTTCTTTGACTGCAGAGACGAGGACGACTGCTGGTATGTCTGAGAGAAAGAAAGAGGGGGAGAGAGAGAGAGAGGAAGAGGCTGTCAGGATGAATCAGTGGCCTTTGTTTGCTGCAATGAATCCTGGGATATAAAAGATGACAGATCTTAGGGGGGGAGCGGCGAGATGAGGCCAAAGACATGCAGACACAAAGGAAGAAGGAAGTCTCTCCTCCCTCATTATCTCTTCCTCACATGTGTGGACGGAAAGCTGGCGGAGGACGTTGGCAGCTTTCACACCTCTAAACTTAGAAACGAAGGGACGGAGGAGAGGTGCAGGTGGCACAACAGGACGCTCAGGTAACGAAAAGAAGTGTGTGAAAATAGAACTCGGGGGGCCTCGGGGATTAAACGGAAACTACACTGACCAAAACATGAAGGGCAAACATCTAAAACAAGGGTTTCCAATGTCACAGCGGGTCCCTGACGCGCCCAATTACTTGGCATCATTACAAGTTATGCCGAATTAGCTATTAGCGGCTCGTTTTTAGTGGCGCACCAAAAGTTAAAGAGACAACTATCACTGGACTGCTTTGATATCTTAAAAATGTGATGATTCTCAGGCAAGTTAGCTTTTTTTTTTTTTACTTTGATCTCGTGTTATTTAAGAGTAGAAAGCAAAAAAGCCTGGTCTCCTGTCTTTCATCATTTATCCAACTCATGACACTCATTATAGCCAATTATGGAAACTCACGACTACAGGTGGGATCATGTAAATGAGCACAAGCTGAATGTATCATCACCGATTAGGCAACAAACCAAGTCAAATTTGAATTTCTGTTTAGGAGATCTTATAATTAGGAGAAAACGTTATAGTGTTTGCCAATCAGACAATCTAAGAAGAGGAATATTGTTAATTCTCTGACCTATATATACACTGATCAGCCACAACATTGTGACCACTGACATGAATAACATTGATCATATTGGTACTATGTGGTGTTCTGCTGGTAAACCTTCGATTTTAATATCCATGTTGATGAGACTTAGACACCCAAATAAACATTGTCCCAGAACAAGCACACTCCCTCGTGCAAATGGAAATCCCAAATGTCACTGGCCTACCCCCGCAGGAAAATGCACCCCACCACATGGCAACAACATCAACCAATCAGGAACATCTTGAGGAACATGACAATGGCCCAAGATGTTGATTTGACCTCCAAACTTCCTAGACCCCATTCTGATCAAGCATCATCAGGATGCAGTGGAACAAGTTGGATTGACAGAGGCCCCACTGCACAAGCCAGAGTACCCAAAGGATCCACTGCCAACGTCCTGGTTCCAGACCCCATAGGACACCCTGAGAGGTCCTCTTGTCCATGTCCAATGGTTCAGAGCATTTTGGACCACATAAGGGGGACCAACACAATATTAGGCAGGTGGTCATGATGTTATGCCTATACACATCTGTATTTTAGATAATATCACTTGAAAAGTCTTTCAAAATTAAATAAATTAGCATAATTAGCTACTAACATTTCCAAGATCTCCATTTTTTTTTCTTTTGAGATCGCAGTGCCTTTTTGTCATTATTGCACATGATTTATTCTTTGCTCAGTGGGTTGTGGAAGTGAGCAAGTAGACTCAGCCAGATGGTTTATGGATGTGTGTTATCTGATTACAGATTGGAGTTTTGCAAACCTGACACCTGACATAAGTTTCCTGTCAATCATGTTAATCCCTCCAGTTCATGCTCTGGAGTTCATTTTGAAGACTTCATTTAATAGATTTTCTTGTTTTGCTCGTCATTTGTCCAATCTGCTTTGAATATTTTGCTACTTTTTTCATGTTTTTCTCTGTATTTTGGTTTTCCAAACCTATGCTAATAACATATGAAGTTTTCTACCCATCTATTCATGCCTGATTGAATCAGAGAATCAACTACAGCTGATACTATTTTACCGAAAATTTGATCTCAAGGGTTTAATAAACTTAATTCATTCCTTCGTGTCAAAATACATTACTGATCTGCTGCTACATTATGAACCATGCAGACATTTGAGGTTCTACTTTTCGTCCCCAAGTCAAAACAAAGCACAGAAAGGCAGATTTCAGCTTTTACGCACCACATATCTGGAACAAACTCACAGAAAACCGTGGAACTGCTGCAACTTTCAATTCATTTAAATCAAGGTTGAAGACTTTTCTGTTTCGATCTACCTTTCATTAAACAAAAACTGAGGCTTTTTAACATCTTACACTGCATTGTAACATTTTATTCTCTATTTAACCTCTTTAATTGAATTGAAATGTTTTTTGTTTTTTTTACTGTTTTATGCTCCTTTTACACTTTTTCTTGATGCTTTTTATGTTTTTTAGACATAAACTTGCCTTGCAATGCATTTTTAGCATTTATCACACATGTTTGTCTCGAATAAGTAAACATCCAGTTTTCCATCACAAAACACCTTAAAATTGTATTTTATCTCGTCTCTCCACAAGAAGATCATCAGACTCTTGGCAAACAGCGTAGGTAATAACTACATCTAACCTTTGATGACTGTCTGTTTTGTTGAGAGTAACCCAGTGTTCCAGTGTTGTTCCAGTACACCATCTTAGCATATGACTCACTCTAAAGCAGAGGGTTGTAACCTTATAGCGAATGTAATGTATCTCAGAATGACCTGTTTCTTTAATTGATGTGTGGGCCAAGAATATGCACAATTACATCTGACCAACGGGAAACTCACTATGACTCAGAGATAATGATGGAAAAAGGTATGATGACCATATTTTTCCATCCAAACTCAAAACAACATAATTTCCACTGCTTATGAAATCCCCTCATGATTTCTCAGCAGATTTAAGGGCTAATTTAACGTATCAAACACTATCGGAGAGATAGTCAGTGTTTATGTTCCATTGTACGAGATAAAACTAAAATAGTGTGTAATGCATATGATTGACGTGCAGTCGGGATGTGGAAAAAAAGCACAAAAGCGAGGGAGGTTTGTGCAAAGAGAAAGATCTGAGGATGTTTGCTGTGTTTTCTCAGATCTCCGAGGCGAGTTTGGCTGTAATAAATCTGGATTACATCATCAGTGTTGTTTTTTTTAGGCTACAACAACAAGAAGCGCAAGACTGGCCAGATTTGGTGTTGATAAAATTCTGAGCAAATATATAAATATAACACATATCATGTTGATATAACTGAAAACACAATGACACCAGAATCAAAGGTCGGGAGAGATGATCTTTTATGTGCTAATGCAGAGTAGAATCTGCAGTGTGTACTAAAGAAGAGGATACATTTTTGTTTTACACAATATGCACATTAACTGTAGTTTTCCTGAAATAATCATCTTTTTTTCAGATGACATTAGTTACATAACCAATTATATTGTTTGGATTGAATGGATGATTGGACATTCACACCGATCAGGAATAACATTATGACCACCTGCCTAATATTGTGTTGGTCCCCCTTATGTGGTCAAAAATGCTCTGAACCATTGGGCATGGACAAGAGGACCTCTCAGGGTGTCCTATGGGGTCTGGCACCAGGACGTTGGCAGTGGATCCTTTGGGTACTCTGGCTTGTGCAGTGGGGCCTCTGTCAATCCAACTTGTTCCACTGCATCCTGTTGATGCTTGATCAGAATGGGGTCTAGGAAGTTTGGAGGTCAAATCAACATCTTGGGTCATTGTCATGTTCCTCAAGATGTTCCTGATTGGTTGATGTTTTTGCCATGTGGTGCATTTTCCTGTCGGGGTAGGCCAGTGACATTTGGGATTTCCATTTCCATGAGGGAGTGTGCTTGTTCTGGGACAATGTTTATTTGGGTGTCGAAGTCTCGTCAACACGGATGTTAAAATCCAAGGTTTTCCAGCAGAACACCACATAGTACCAATATGATCAATGTTATTCCCTTCACCTGTCAGTGGTTTTAATGTTGTTGCTGATCATCTTTGTTGTGGCAATGGACATCGGAGTTAATGTTAATGCTTGGAAATTAGAAGTCACAGTGACTCTAAAAACATCACATTTCGCTGAAAAATTAGTCTAAAATCAGCGAATGTGCAGCTTTTTAACTTTCATAGAACCTCTGACCAGCATATTTAAGATGTGACCTCTCTGGACAGGTCAGATGGGGCATCACAACCAGCTCTGATGTTATGATATTACACATGTCAGAGCCTGGAGCTCAGCCACTCGCGGCCCAACGCTCGGCAGGATGGATGACATGGGCCCGCCCACTCCCACTGACACGCCATCTGCAATCGCAGCAGCCGTGCGCACCGTAAACACACACCGAGGCCCGGGCATGCGGGCGCACACATGCAAACACTTTTAATTTCCACAGAGATGCTGTCAGGACGTATAAGGTCACCGCCGGCCAAACTGACTCGTCTGGACCGGAGAGCCGGCGAGCTCAGATGGACAGCCAGGGCGGACAGATGTCATGGAAGTGACAGGGGGTAATAACGAGTCAGCATTTGCTCGGCTCACACTCCACTGCAGCACTTTCCCGTCAGGGGCAGGAGCCTAAACGTTTTACTTTCTTTCAAATCCCTAATCTCTGACTGTTAGATCAGTATCTAAACGAATTAGAAAGAGGAGGCGACTCTGGGGAAGTCGGGGGAGTTTCATAACCTGATTCTCCCGTCGAATTTTTGATACGCAGTGTGCAGCCGTATAATGCAATCTTCAAGTCAGTAACTGCAACCCGAAGTGGGATCAATTGTTTTTTTTTGCAACACTTCAAACGCTTATACTCCTTTTCTATCAGTTCTGGTGACAGTTTTGATGGTAACAGCTCGTTGTTTTTTTCTGCTCTGAGAGCTCCTGTCAGTCACAACTCTTTTTCTATTAAAGGATTACTTGGACAGTTTGGCTCTTTTGCCAAGACGAATAGATCGATGGCACATTTGCAGGTTTAATATGTGACTGGAGCGGTCACCCCTGGTTCGGTGGCACATTCCAGCTCCTACGTGGATGATGGGTCGCTTGTTTTCCACCACGACGCCTCCATCCTCCATACTGAGGTCACTCTTGTCACATCAGCGTGCAGGTTTGATGCACATGACCCAACAAATACTGCAGTCAGTGTATATACTGTATATATTAACCCTCAGACCCCAAGCCTGTACCTTCTGTCATATCTCACAGCATTCCAGTTTTTCATGTCAATCAATCCGTTCCTCATGACTTCACATCACTGTTTTCTGTTTTAGTTGGTGCTTTTAAAACATACCAATGTACTGACCCCAATTCCAGCCGAGTTCATGTTTGCTATGGCTCCTAATTTAAAGCATCACACACCGTCGGAGGGACAGTCGATGTTTATGTTCTATTAAACAAGATAACGCTACAATAGAGTGTAATACATATGATTGACGTGCAGTCGGAGTGTGGGAAAAAGCACAAAGGAAGAATTTGAGGAGCTCCGGGACCAGTTTGGCTGTAATGAATCTGGATTACATCATCAGTGTTGTTTTTTTAGGCTACAACAACAAGCAGATCAGGATCGGCCAGATTTGGTGTTGCTAAAATTTAGAGAAATTATATAAATATAACAGAATTACTTGGTATTACTGGAAACACAATGATGCTAGAATTAAAGGATGATAAATAATCGTTTAAGTGCTAATTCGGTACATACTTCTGCAGTCTGTATTACAGAGGGTATACTTTTGTTTTACATAATATGCAAATCAACTGTTATTTTCTTGAAATAATCCTTTTTTTCAGATGATATTAATTAAGTAGCTAATAATGTTTTTAGGAATTAGTGAACATTCTGCAAACATGTGGATCAACAAGTTCAGATGCAGCAAAAGGCCTGCTGCAACTTGTAGAAAACAAAAATACGTGAAGACACTTTACACATCACCACATCCACATCAGGGACAAGTTACAGATGTCCAAAAGTCAGAATGTAAAGAATGTCACATTTGGACCGAATTAAGGAAACACCTCAAACTTGTCTCAGCAGTTCAAAGACTACTTGTTTTTTATTTCCATTGATTATTGTTTTTGAAACATCTGACTGCAAAGTAATTTCCTTACATAGTCAAAGCAGCAAATGCTTATATTAGAGGTTGACTGCATTAGCATGGTTACCCTAGCCGCTATAGCCAGAGCTATCTCGGAAAACATTGCAATCTAAAATAGCTAAAATTCAAGTTCAAAAGGTCATGGAAGTACATGTAAATGTTGTATTCCCTATGTTAAGTCCATACAAAAAACAAAAGTGCGAAAATTACATATAGACAAAACATGCTGTGCTCATGGTTGGAGCTGTTTCTAGTCTGCATGCTAAGCTAAGCTAACAGTCTCCCAGACAAGTAACATATAAATACGAGGGGGGCATCAATTTTCTTCTCTAACTCTTCTTTGCAATTGCAGAAAAATTTACAGCCCAAATGGGGGATTGACAAGCAGTCGATCAAAACTTCTTACAAAGAGAAATTTTAGGGATTTAGGAGGTCAATTCAAGGGTTGTATCTTTAAAAAATTACAAATTTTAAGACATGACATTACTGTACATTCACAACACTTGAAAACAGTATTATTTTTTATAATTTGTACATATAAATTTAAAAACACAAACTAAAAGAAGAACTTCCTTACATGGTAAATGGAGGCGGGGTCTCTGGGAGGTGAATCCCTCTGATTTGTCTGCATCACATAGTGGGAGGGGCTTTGGCTGTGGTGGCTCCGCCTCTTGGCCCGTTTGGCCGTGTCATTGGACCGTTTGCCCGGACGAGCCGTGTGGGAGGAGTAATCATCAGAACCTGTCCGCTCGTCTCCACCGGACAGTCCGACGTAGCGCATCAGCGACGCCTCTGCGAAATAAAAATCACATTAAACCTTTTACCTGCTGATAAACCGATCGCCATCGATCTCCTCTTTGTACTCTTTACTGTTTTCTATCTTCATCAGCGCTGTGAGCGATCAGGTTTTCTGGGTTAATTAGTGACTAAATTTAAGAATATATAAATAAAGCACAGCGCTTAAAGGTCACATCGTTCAGATTGAACCAAACATTCGGGCAGCAGCGTTTGAGATGTTGACCTTTAATCAGACAATCATTGCTGGTTTAATCAGTTATTGTAAAAATATCAGTGCAAAGATTTCAGATGCTGATTTTCTTGCCCTTTTGTTTCAGCACCACCAACAGCTTAATTAGGACTTCAGTGGCAAAACGTGCGTCACATGTGATCATCAGAACAACAACATATTACGTCTGAAGATTCTCTGCCTGCCACCTCTCTGCTCTTTTGGTTGAATTTAAGCTACTAAAACTAATGGCTAAAGTTTAGGAAGAAGATCACGGTCATTGTTGTTTACAAAGTCAGCAAGAAGGCCAAAGTCAGCACATACTGTACAGTCAGGACAAATAGAGATGAATTCCCTCCAGGAAGCTTCCAGTGATTCAAAGACATTTATCCCATTTATCCTGAAGCTGCACGACTCCACATATCTACAGATGCCACGTGGAGTTTTTGTGTTTTTACAAGAGGATGCAGAGATACTTTCATGGTCTTCCAGTAAGCAATGTACCAACGAAGCCAGTGAAGAAGACGACTGAAACGTTTATTGTATTTCAAATCCATACATTCCAAATCCAGCATCAATAATTTAGCTTCACCTCATATAGCATATGTGCCATAGTTCACAGGTTAATGGGCTCCAATCATTCAGGCTACACAGCACATTGTGCATCCTAGTGTGTAAACAAACAGGTTAGAAGGAACTATTTTTGTGCCATACATGAAGCAAAACCACAAATATCTTGATTTGATCATGGATTCCAAGCCGTTTCTAGGTGTTTCTTTGCTTCTGTCACATTTTTATTCAACACTGGCTCATGTCTTACTGCAATATGAAGTCCTGCACCTCCATAGAAACAGCACAACCATGGCTCGAAGTAGAGAGAAAACTCAAAAGTGTCTTCTTATTGAAAAAAAAAAAGGTTGCTCACATGCTGTGGATATTTTACGACTGACATTTTTATCACTACTACAAACTCACAACTATCACACTACTACAGTATGTACATCAACTCTAGAAAGACGTTTCACCACGCTGAATGTATCTTCCAACAATGTACTCCTTTATATACCATTTTTGAGTCACGCTGCATTTATTTTATTGATCACAAATTATTTAATTTGCTTTCCGTCTCTCTAATTTGTTCCCATACTTGTCTCCTCTCTACTTTATGCATACACAGCCTGCAGTTCAACCGAATAATATTAGGTGCAGTGGTGGCTTAGTGGTTTGTGAAGCGAACTTGTGGATCGCTGGTTCAAGCCCTCAGACTGGTAAGAGGTTGAGTTGGGAAAGTGAGAGCGACCGCTTGTCCCAGTCACCACCACTGTGGGCCCTTGAGCAAGGCCCTTAACCCCTGACTGCTCCCCGGGCGCTGCACTGCGACAGCCCACTGCGACAGCCCACTGCTCCTGGTGTGTTTAGTTAAGGTTAACTTTGAATAGGATGGGTCAAATGCAGAGAAGAAATTTCCCCAAGGGGATCGATAAAGGTTAGATTATTCTTATTATTAATCCCTCCAATTTCTGTCATGTCACTGCTGGTTGAAGATGAGTCACTCGTGGCTTCACAGTTGCAGAATTTGGTGCAAACAGGTGATTTTGGGCAAAATTTTAAATTAAATCTGATTAAATATCACAATTTAAGTTTTGATTTGGTTAATTTTCCCAACAGAACTGAATGTCACCCATGGTTAGTTCAAGGAATCCAACATTTTCTGTCTGCTTTTACAGTTTCTGACTTTGATAAATGGTGCAATTGTGGCAATTTTGTTAAGATTACATGCCATTTGAGGTTTAGAGGGTGAGCGGCAGATGCTTTTGTCACAAAATTGTGCTTTTCAGAAAGAACATGGGTTGTTTCAGGTGTTGGGATAATCAATACTGTCGGTTACAGTTAAACAGAGTCTAGTTTTTTCAGTTTTATTAACAGTAGACTGCTAGTTTTTAAAACATCCTTAGGGGCTGATCTATTCCCTCTGACTGTAGTGCTGTGCTCTGTTCACCTGCACAGCTGTGTCAGTCTTATAGTCTTCTCCACCTTTAAAACTCTTCACCGGGGAGGAAACTCGGGTCTCTCTACCTCTTTTTCTTTCTCCCCATCGGTTCCCACCCTCATGTCCTCCCCTGGTTGCTAGGCAGCGGCCAGAGGAAAGCGAGACACCGAGAAGAGCTGCTGTCAGCGTCGCCATGGCAACTGTGTGAGTGATTCAGGTGGAGGTCAGGGAGAATAGTCTTTTTTTTTCTGTTTCTGCCTCCTCTCATCCCTCCTTTTCTCCTCCCCCATCTCTCTTTCTGCCTCTTCCATTCTCCCTCCCTTCACGGCGGCCTTTCATTCTCTCTCTGCCTTTGTGCCAACTGTCTACCTTCTTCTTCCCCCCCCTCCCCTTCCTTCCCTTCTCATCCCCTCTTATTTCGTACCTCTGTGATGCTAATCACAGGGAGAATTAGAGAGCGGGATGGAGGCGCATTGATCTGCAAACGCTGATCTCTTTATAATTCAAAGAGACGGGAACATTCAACAAACATCCAACAGGCTTTTCAGGAGACACATATGCACTCCACACGCCGGGGCTCACCTCGGCGGCTTTCTCGGTTGAGCTTGGCCGGATCTTCGTAGTCGCCCACCCAGTTACACTCCACCGGCATGGAGATGGGCCTCAGCCTGCCTACAAGTGCACACAATTACAAAACGTATTAAAGCTGCAAGCAGCGTTGGACGGGTTCTCGCTTTTTGCTGGTCGGCGACTGAGACAGGATATGGCCATATGGCTATCATCAGGCCCGGACTTAGATCACACCTGTGAAGTTTCAGGCCATTTGGAGCACATACAGGCTAGTTACACAGCACTTACTGTTTGTTTCATGGCGAAACGACAGTAAATTCAAAAAGGCGGACTTCCTGTTGCATTGTGGGTATGGGTTCTTGAAACATTTTTGTGCGTCTTGTCGTGATACATATGTGTACCAAATTTCATAGCTGTAGGTGAACTTCGGGGGCCCAATGTTTTAAAATTTTCAGGGGGCGCAATTGAGCCATTTTTCAGGGCAAAATGGCTAAATGACAAAACGCCACAGGCCGCCATGGCCACGCCGTCATACTTTTGTGGAAGATTTTAATAACTTTTGCTCACCAATGCCTGCTGAATATGCTGGGCAAATTTGAGATATCTTGGAGTTATCCCCTAGGACGAGTTTGCTTTAGAATATTTGAAAATTTTGGCAAAAATCGCCAAAAATCTGACAGTAAATTCAAAATGGAAATGCAATGATTTCCTGTTGCATTGTGGGTATGGGTTCTGTAGGATTTTTTGTGTGTCTTGTCGAGATACATATGTGTACCGAATTTCGTAGCTGTAGGTCTAGGGCCTAACTGTATACTTAAAAAAATAATAATTCTAGGGGGCGCTGTTGAGCCATTTTACCATTCACATGTGTAATTCCCCAACATATGATAGCGGGACACCGTCCCAATGTGCGTGCCAATTTCTATACGTTTTCGAGTAGTGTAAGGGCCTCAAAATTGGCTCCGACAAGACGGTAAAATAATAATAAACATAGCAATTCCAATAGGTTTCTTGCACTGTTGATGCTCGAACCCTAAATCTTTGCTGCACAGATGGCCCCGTCAATAGAAACTTATGCTGTGCATCCAGAAAGTTTGAAGCTCTGGAGCGGATCCCAAAGTTTACGAAGAAATGTGCTGTGCCGCATGCTTGTCCTTTGAGTATTTCACATCATGCACATTTAATGAAGACTTGTACAGACTTTTAACAATCTTAAAGCGACTGCAGGATACTTGGATGGGGAGCGTGTCTATGTTCCCACAGCCCTATGTTCCCACATTTCTAAGATTTTTGTTAGAAATAATTGTTTTCTTAAGATAAAAACAGGGTTTTCGTGTAAATGAGAGGCCAAACCGTGTGGAAATATCTGCCTTTTCCCTTCGTGTAAATGGGGTTTTAGAAATGTGAGACATGTGGGAACGTAGGGCTGTGGGAACATAGGGCTGTGGGAACATAGGGCTGACCCCCTTGGATGTATTTCACCTGCTCCGTCACCCTTAACTGGGTCCACAGGTGGATTTCTACCCTCATAATTGTGTTTTAAGTGGCTCAACTCAACAGAACAAGACTGGACTCACTCCTTTCACTCACACCAACACTCAATCATCACAAGAGCGAACCGTATGTAGGCGTGGTGCAGTACACGGGCTCCTCCTCATCTCGCCGGCGAGACTCTAGATCCAGGAAGGAGTTCGGTGACTCAGAGCGCTTAGCAACGCTGACGCCACCATGGTTACGAGATGCCTCATCCCCAGACAAGGCTCCTGTCTCATCTCTATGGCAACAGCAGAGGCAGATTTGTTTTTTCTTTTTCTTACTGGCAAACAAATGTACATCAAAGTCAGAGCTTATCTGGGCTGTCACCAGTTGCATTTTTTAAACAGAAGAGGCTACCTGGGTGTGTAAGGCTCAGCGGGCGGAGGGGGGATGTAAAGGTCCTGGAGGGCCGAGTTCTTGGTGGGAGTTCCTGATGGGGTAGCCGAACTGCTGCCTGGGCTTCTGGTTGGCTGCAGAAAGTGAACACAGTTTGGATAATCCATTTTTGTTTGAGGTTTTTTTCAGGTTTCTTGTATTTTGAATATTTTTCGTGAATCTTATTTTGCAGCTTTAGGTAAAGGTTTAACATCTAGAGATGCTAACCGTGATCCATGGGTAGTTACTCACAATGATAGCTAATTACGAACTCAAGATAAAACTGTAGTTGAAAAACCAAATTTTAAAGGTCCCATATTATACAGTTTTTCAACAATTTCACATAGGTGTCAGAGGTCCAACAACATTGTATTCAAAGTGTATTGCCCCAAACCCAGCCTGGGTCCTGAATTTCAGCCAGTCTAAAAGTCCCTCTAGTGAGCTCTACTGACAACAGGCTGTTTCTGTACCACTTCTGTACGACCATGTTACCATTCTAACTCTAAGGGTAACTGTTATTGTTTTTCATATTATACTGATTTTTTTCAGTATATCAGCAGAGAAACTAGAACTCTCTAGATTCTTATTTCCCCTGATGATGTCATTAAATGGAAAATCTCAGATTTGCCTGTTTGAGCACACATTCGCTAAAAGGTGGAGCAAGCAAGAGAGGGAGAGGATAGAATTTTCTCATTTCGGGGGGGTTTGTAGACAGGCCGGGGACGCATATTATTGTTAGAACACCATTCTAAAGTGAATTTTACATAATATGGCCCCTTTAAGTCCTAGCG
>OMNN01102734.1:13158-30429 GCA_900302755.1 Chromis chromis
TAAGGTCTTAGCTCCAACACTTAGACTTGATAGGAGAATTTTTTATACCAGTCATAATCTTTTTTTTTTGTTTTGTTTTTTTGGAAAACACTTTACCACAACATCTTTTGCTTTTATAAATGTATAAATAACAGTGACTTGACTTGACTATGATGAGACACATGTAAAAACACAATTTCATGATATGAAATATTAAACATCTGGGTGATGCATTCTATGTAAAATATGCAATTATTTTCATATCAAATAGTAAGATCTGGATAATCTAGACTGTTCTAAAAAAAAGTCTACATTATACCTAATGTATTCTAACCGTTACAATAACCACAAAAAGAGCTTAAAACCAAAGGTAGTAAAATTACCCTAAAAATAGCCTCGGGCTCCTAGGGTTTAGGATTAGGAGAGGTATTTAAAAAGAAGGATATCTTTGTCTCTATTCAAGTAAAAGACACACTCATTATAACAGCTACAGTCACTCACACCTTTATCCCGTTTTGCTTTTTGTCCCAACTATTCTGAATGCTCTTCCCTCAATTTAGATGCACCAAAAAGAATTCATATAAATCCTGCAGCATGAAACGTAGGAGTAACAGGGAGAAATCTAGAAGGATTAAGTGTGCTGGCTGTGGATGCCTGTGTGTGTTTTATCCCTAATCTGTCAGTAGGGGGAGCCCTCACACCAGCTCTCCTCCACTGGGGAGGATTGCAGTAATGCAAAGTCCATGCAAGATGTGACATTACATCACTTAACGGGAATCCAAGCAAGCACCTCAATATTTATCACAATGTGTTAGCGGCTTATTCCCTTTAACATCTGATCCGTGGCGCTGGCGGGCCCATGCTGATGAGCTCAGAGAAGTGACTCATGTGAGGAGTCATGCTGCTGCTCGTTTACGAGAAATCAGCCCTCGTGGCTCAACTTCACATCCGTGCTTACGTGACAATAATGGACTGTTATTTTGGCGGGGCGGGGGCTTTGCTGACGTCATACCGAGTGTGCAGAGCTGGTCGATGGCTTTGATGATGCGTTCGCACTCCTCTGCACGCGTGCGGCAGCCCCATTCTCCGTCCAGGGGGACGTACAGCAGCTCCTTCTGCTCCGCTTCGACCAGCGGGACGCTCATGCCCAACTCCTCAGGGAACGTGGCTGCAGTGAGACATTAAAAGAAAATCTGTCAAAACTGTGAAACACCGGAACTGTAAAGAAATTATATTTGCTTAAATATGCGTGCGTAGTAGTAGTGTGGGTGTATTTGAGACCCCTACCATCATCAGGAATGGGCTCCATATCCCAAGGACTCATCTTCTCTGTGTCTCCATTATCCCAGCTGGATAGGAAACAGGGTTGATATGAATCATCAGCATCATCACTTTCCCGTCTTTGTGTTTGTTATTTCTTTTGTATTTTAAATTGGTGAGCACCGCGAGCTCTGATGTTCCTCTCTAACAGCCTAAAGTTCAGGTCATCATTCTCTAACAAGGTTTTTTTCAGATAATGTGACGGTGAATCACTCAATGCTGAGAGGCAAAAAAAAACAACCCTCAAACAGACAATGCGCTTATTAATGCCTCAAACTGGAATGTCACTGACAATGAAAGTCCAGCAACACAAAACAAAGGGCAGCGCTAGTTATTGTAAATATCAAATCCAAACCGTCATGCAGGATAAAGTTTCCTGAATGATTCATGTCAGGAGGTGTTTATGTTGTTAATGAGGCCTGTGAGAGGAGATGCCAGCAGCATAATCACACCAAGCCATTTGTCTGTATTTGCCTGGAATTTGTCCAAGAAGACAACCTCCTGTTACATGTAAACCATTTTAATGAACCTCTTGGAGATTTCCTTTTCTGTTCCATCATCATTAAACAATCAGGAGTTACTGTGATCCTTTGTATAACTGTACAGCAGACAAAGTGAGAACTGAAGTTTTCACACTTTAGCACTGGCCAACTTCAGCGATTTTGACAAAAAAGAAATCTTAGTTGAAATTCCTGTGACTCATGTGGCTTTATTAATGAAATGTTTGGTTAACTTTTTCCCTGTAAAGCCAAGAATCAGTGCTGCATGAGCGAGTGTAAAATAAGAATCACAGGAGGCTACGATTTTACATCCATATTTCCTCTGCGACCTCCCTGTGCCTTTGAGTGCCTGTCAAGTATCTCCATATGCTCCGTTGGTGCAGCAGAGACTTCCTGGAAGTTATCATGATATTTATAATTTGATCAGGATGCTTGCTGGTGTGTTGTTGTAGCTCAGGGCTCCAGTGTGGCTATTTAGTCGCATTTTGTGATATTTGGTGACAGTTGTTGTTTTGAAATTTATCATCTTTTATTATGTGAAACACCAGGAGGAAGCAAAAATTGGCGTGAGTGAGACAGAGAGGGAATAGACTGGAGGGCTAACACGAGGCTCTCGTCACTGTAACAATACAGGGAGGGGATAATTCTGCGCGAGATGCCATCTGAATGTAAGCTCGCTCTCACTTGGCCCTTTGATGACAATGAAACAAACTATTGATTCATTTTTCAAAAGGAAAGATCATTCAGATTCTTCTATGCCACTAGATTCCCAATAGTCTCATGTAGTCGGACCTGTTTCAACTGCAGAATGGTCAGGTTGTCATTATTATTCTGTTATTGGGGGGGAAACTACGCTCTGGTGTGTTTGCATTTCTTTAAACCAATCAGAGTCGTCTTGGGTGGTGCTAAGCCCAGGATGCAGCAACGATGAACCTACAGAATAAAGTTGGGGAGGATTGTTTTTGCAGAGCATTTGCATGCAGTGAGGCGAGCACTGTCATTAAAGTGGATAATTCACTAAAAAAAGAAGCAGGGCCGCCTTATTGTGTGATCCTCGTGTTTGGCAAATTTGTGGCATGCAGGTTGCTGCATGGAAGTTGTAAATTTTAACCCCTTAAAACCGACGGGAGCACCGGTGCTTCCATTTGCACATCTCCACTGACCCCTCACACATCCTGTACCCTCACTACACTCTGCTGCCTTCAGGGCGCAGGTACAGGGCGCTCCCACTGAGGACAAAGAGGGCCAGCTCCAGCTTCCCCCCCACCTCCATCCGCCTGTTGAACGACTGATTGTGACACAAAATCTGTAGCTGTGGACTATCACTTTTCACTTTTGGCCTATTTGTTTTTAATCTACTATTGTTTTTAATCTATTATTGTTTTTAATTTATTTATTAGGGATTTCATGACCATCAGAATTTCATTGTGCGAATGGATATGTGCTACGTTTTATGTTTCTGCACTGGCGCTTTCCCTGTAAACGAAGTTCCTAACAGATAAATAAAGTTTATTTGATTGATTTGATATCTATTTTTAAATGCCTGTAGAATTGCAACCAAATAAGATAGAGCAATAATTGTTTTTGCATTTGAAACCGGAAGAGTTAAACTTACATATTCTACTTACAGTGTGCACTGTTTCCTTGTAGTTACACTGTAAATAGTTTGTTTGATATACATACCGTCTTTTCTCAAATTGTTCACTATGTACATTATTATACATTTCAAAAATTAAGTTATGAATACACTCCAAATAAATTTTCTGTGGTTTAAAATGATTTTGTGCAACTTTTTTACATTATATTTTTGAGGGATACAGCTATGACATTTCTGTATTTAGGAAAATGTGTAAAAAAAACTATTTTCATTTTTCTGGTGGTTTATTTCACTTTTTTCACCATTTATTTAGTTAATATGGACTTATTACATACATATTATTACAATTTGGGATATAAGGGTTGTATTGATGCATAGCAAGGTCAAATGCTCCAAAAAATGGCACTACAGCATGTAAAAATGTAAAGATATGCTCTGGCGAACTTGTTCTATGGTAGGTTGTAAAGGGTTAACACGCAGATAGGGGAGAAGAAATGGCAGCGTATACCCAAAGTCTACACCCGGTGAGTCAGAGTACAGTCCCAAATTTCTGATGAGGACACTTTAGACGAGGAATCAGCAGCTGATCTCATGCTGAAACAACGGATCGCACAGTAAACATGGCTGAGATATTGCAAAGAGAGGAATGCCACGTATTGTGTTTACTGCTCTTGGTGTGACCCAACAGTTACGACGCAGACTAAGCTTGCAAATGCAAATTTTCAGATATGATGAACCACAACAACAGGATGAAGCACAAACTGTGAATGGACATTGCCTATGCAGCACCTGTGACTTAAGGATTTTTCTCTTAAACACTGCCTCACGTAGTCGTTTTTCATTTAAAACAAAACAGCAAATTGTTATTCCTGCAAATTGTCTGTTTATTACCAAAGCATGTATCAGTACAACAGCTAAAATAGAAAAACTACGAATTGTATGTTGATTTAATTAATACACCTAAAGTTTTTAGATGGAGCACCAGTGTTACTACTGAAAAAGAAAAAAAGAACAGGAGTTGCAACTACAGCAAAACAGTGCAAGTGTGCTGAGGCTGTCACCATCACCTTTGGATCTGAAAACAGACAATGTGACACTTCACTCTACTTCCTTTTCCTCACTATCAACAGCAAGTTCTTTTGAATCTGATTCATTTTGGTCGCGTTTGTGTCGTTCCTCTGAAGCATTTCCTCTGTTTCGATTTCACACGCATCATTTGCATTTCTGCCCCTTCTGCCTGTTTGTTAATGCAGTGTTTTTATTTGCTAAAAAATTGCCAACACTTAGTTTAAAGCTATGGATGTCCTTTGTAATGCAAATGCAATGGATTTATCATGGGTAAAAAGGATTGTATAGACACATTTTAATGCATTTAGTTCCCGACTGAAAACAGAGTAAAAACCAATCTGTGATCTTACCAGACATTGTAGCACTGGAACAAGCTGTCTTGATACTGGGGCTGGTAGGGTTCTTGGCTCTCAATGGTCCCAAACCACCAGGCGTCATCAATCACAGAGCGAAACCTGTCCCCTGTGCAGACACCAGAGAAATATAGAAGTCTTTACAAAAAAGGAACTTAGCCAGATACATATTGTACTTTATATTTGTTTCAAATCCTTCACATGTTTTTAGTAAGTAAAGCTAAATCAGACTAGAAAGGTGAGAGTATCTGACCTATAGCCCACTGTCTTTTTCGGGCATTGTCAAACTGCTGCCGCAACACCAGGAAGTCGATTACATCAGGCATGTCGTGGTACCTGCAACAAGACAAAAGTCCAAGACTTTTATATAATAAAACAATCAATTTAAGAAAATAACAACATGTTAACAGTGTACAATAGATAAAGCAACCTAAGATTTGTAGTAGTAGTAACCATTCCCATGATGGTTTATACCTTTATATGCTGTAGAGCTGCAACCATTGTTATCAACTGTTGAATTTATTGCCAAATATTTTGAAAACTGATCAGTTTGAGTACTTTTAAAGCAAAAAAAGTCAACATTTTCAACCTCCAGCTTCTTAAATCTGACTGTTTTCTGGTTTCTTTCCTTCTCTGTGGCAGCAAACTGTATAAGTATCTCATTTGAGAACTTGTAATAATCATTAGGGGCAGCCCTGTTATGCTGTCAGACAATTTTATGCGACTCAGAGTTGTATGAGTAACATCCTGTCTGGGGTAAAGATAGAAATTAATTCAGAAAAGTTGTCTTTGCTGAAATGTGAAATGTACAGATGACTTCAGAGACTAGATTCACACTTGGTTGGTGTTGAAAACCTGCATATTGTTGGGAAAAAAAGGGGGAAATTTTGATCAAGCACAGGATATGTCAAACTGTGAAGCAGCATTGGGATCATATCTAGACAAGAGTGATAAAAATGAACTGTTAGAGAAATGTCATCCCTGAGAAATGAGCAGAAGTAAATACTGCAGTCCTTATGAAGCTGTGTGACTGAAAGCTCATTTGTGGCAGCACTTGTCCTTGTGCAGAGTGTGATGCTTACTTCATAGAAAAGGATCCTCCGGTCAGTTTGCCAGTGTCAGGGTCCAAAAAAGAAAGCTTGAGACAGCACAGCGTGGGCAAACCGACTTCATACTTGATGCCAACTATCTTCATCAACTCCTGCTCCTGAGTGCCACAAATAGAAGAAGAACTTACTACTCATTTCCTCTCGAGTCAGATCCATTCACATACCCTGGAACCTTATTATTTTAAACACAATTCGACGCTGTACTTTCCCTTTCTAATAATACGTTCCTTCTTTTGTCACTTCTTTCTAAAAGGGAAGCCCCAAGCCAAGTGGCAGTGTGTGTGTGTGTGTGTGTGTGTGTGTGTAGGTTGAAAAAGTGCTGCTAAGTTTTTCCAGTTGAGAAATCGCGCGACTGAAGGCAGTGATGCTTTAGCGTTTTAGGTACACTATGTGTGGCAGTTCAAATTTTTATTGAAAAAAAAAGATATAAAAGAGAAAGCAGCATTTCACACGCTGCAACCAGCACATTCACAAAGAAGCGCACCGTGCCTGCAATGCATTATGGTCCACCGTCTGCACTGAAATTGCTTCTTCACAGGGAAGAAAAAAAAAGAAAGAAATGTATACCAAGTAAAAAATGCAATCCTATAAGCTGCTGCTTTCAAGTGTCTGATGGGATTCTTTGTCAGTTCTGTCAGACACAGATTCATATACAGGGATGAAACTTTGTACTCAGCAGGCTTTTTTTACTTTAGTGGAGAGACGTTTTTAGGACAGAGAAAGGATTAAACTCCACATGGAAGTGTCTGTGATAAAGAAGACACACCCATGAGAGGTCTGCGAGAAAAAGACTGTTGATAGCACTGAAACAACAGCGACTGATTACACCGTTGTAGGCTGCAGATGTGCATGAATTCCTAGGAATCGGTATGTACTGCGGTGAAGATTGTGTCATTTTTTTTACCATTCCTAGTGGGTTTAGCCATTATCCTAAAAGAGAAATGTCACTGAGAAATGTTACACCCCAAAATGTCAGTCCAGATGTTGGATCTCTAAGCAGGATATCACTCATAGGTGATGTTTGCAGCATTTTTAAGAGAGGGAAAGTTTTCAGAGATATAGCTTTTAAACTTCTACTTAAAACTTCATGAATAACTTTCCAAATGTACTTCCTCTACACGAACCCTGCATTGATTTTTGTTTCATGGCTCTGCTATGACTTTTATAGGGACTTCTCACACACACAAACAATATAAATCTCCAGATACATGAGCTCTAAAGAGCGATGTCTTCCTTTAGAGAGTAATAAATCCATCTTTGTCAAACTGTTCCTTACCCGTAGCTCCATCTTGTGCCAGGGCTGCTTCTTAGGATTGATGCTGTAAATCTTTTTTTGTTTGGCCATCTCCACGTAAGCTTCGTGGCCCTGCCTGAAGTAGTACACCTGCACACACACGAAATTACAACAGATCATGGCTTTAGCTTTATCTTTTCTGGCATATGTCTTAGATACTATAAACCATGTTTGCCACAGACTTAAAATACATTCCATAATGGCTTAGTAAGAGAGTGAGCCCCTTGTTTTCTGTAGTGCATTACAGTCTCATGGGCCCGCTAACTTTGGTGTAGCCTTGTTGCTATGTGAAACACGTCCCCGTGTTATGGTATCGGCAGACATGTGGTGCGCATGTGGTGAAAACAGAAACGGAGGGGAGTGTACCTCGTCTCCCATCTGGGGTATGTAAGGACATCTCCGGGGGACCGTGTCTGTGATCCAGGCAGAGGGAAGCCATTCCTCCAGAGTTAGCCCTTGCTCCTGAAACTCCGTCCTCTGAATGACACACAAAGGAATAAATACACAATGAGAACACATGGGCCAGCACTTCCTAAATGTTAGTGAGGGAAGTCTTGTTTTGATTGTTCAGTTTGTCACAGGGAAAAAAGAAAACTCTACAGAAAGTAGAAAACACTCAGTCACTCAGTTCATCATGGGCAGACATGATCCTTTGCATGGCTTATTCGATTGTAATTCCATATGTCTGCAGGAAATCCAAAGTATAAAGGATGACCCCTCGTAGATGAAATGCAAAGTCAGGGTTTCAGCCAGAAAAGTTGTCAGGTTTGGCAGCTGGGACCGGCCCGGGTGGAGCTCTCTGGCCCAGTCTCTGAACGCAGCACGCCATCATGCAAACCCCAAATGTCAGGCACACAGAGAGGCCGAAAGTCAAACAGGGCTGGTAAAAAACTTTCTTGATTCTTTTGACAGTCCACCGTTGCAGCTGCCAAGCAGGAAGCGGTGACAGAGTGAGGGCGGCATTAAGGTCGGGTCCTATAGCTTCTGCGATGGCTTAGTGAGAACGAGGTGCTCTGTCAGCCCATAGTGCTCTGTGTGATCAGGCTTATTAGAGAAACATTCTGTCTTTTTGCTGGTTTTTCCGACACATTCAGGATCATAAGCTGCTGCGGCAAAACGTATATTTTAAAGCTCATTATTAGCCGTGGTTTCCCTGCAACGCATCACAGTGTCAATAAGGTTAGCCTACTCATAACATTCTCTCTCAGTCCTGGAACTCAAATCAAAAAAAGGATATTGAGTTAATTAAATTAGAATCAGCTAATGGCCTGAGTGAAGCACCTAGTAGTTAGCCGTCATGATCCTCACCTAATGTGAGAAAGAAAGACTCTCATTTCTCAATTGCCCCTTTTAACATCATCATCAAGTGAATAAACTATGAGATCATGTCGTCTAATTCTTTAAAAAGTCAATATTCAGCCAAACTAAAAGTAATTCTATTATTTTTAATCATTTTAAACTTGAACACTCGTTTGTACAAATCACTGATGGGAATAATTGAATCATACAATTAGTTTACTTGTCAGTTTTCCCGTAACATCAAGGAGGATAATCTAATTGTAGTCATTACTGATAACCAACCTTCCTCTTCTCCTTTGGCGTCTTCTTCTTTGGTAACGCGCCGTCTTTGTCTGGTTTGTCCTTCTTCCTTTCTTTCTTCCCCTCCCTCTTCTTCTCTCCGTCCTCCTCGGAGCCGCTGCTTTTCTTTTTCACTTTAACGCTCTTTTTTGGCGGCTCAAGGTTGATCCCCGCGTCTGCTGTCCAGTCGGAATAATCGCTGGAGTAGTCGCTGCGAACACATAACGGACCGAAGAATAAACACGCAGCTGTGCAGTGCAAGTGATAATAAATCTGTGTGATGAACTGTTTGTATTTTACCTTGAACTGCTGTGGTCATCTGGCCAGGGCTCCTTTTCTTCCTCTTCCTTCTCCTCCTCTGAGGAGTGACCATTAATTTGTCGTACCTCCACTTCTCCCTGAAAACACACTTTATGTTAGTACACAAATACTTGACACAGAGATGCAGAAAAAGACTCAAACAAAAAGAGAAATGACTGAAAAGCGTTATGATAAAACTCTGACGCCTCTTTAAAAATACAAAAACTATTTGTTTTAAGGGTCAAGGAGAAAACTCTCTACACAGCTCACCCATAAAGTATTAAACTCAATCCAAAAATACACAGTATCAGCGCTGTATCTACCTCTGAGGCGCTCTCGTCGTCATCAGCAGCCTCAGCACTCTGGCGGCTCGTCTCCTCCATGGCGGCGCGGGTTTGATAGCCGTGGTTACCCTGGCTCCTCCTCCCCTCGTCCACAACGCCCTCGGATGTCGGGTGACCCTGCAACAAAGTCAGATTTATTTATGAAGCACATTTAAAAGCAACAGGATGTTAACAAAAATGCTGGACCGTTGAGAACTGACGAAAATCAAAAAATAATAATAAGAGTAGAAATACAACACAGCAAGAGATGAAGTCAGGGTGTCGGGCTCTACTTAAATCAAACGTCAAAGAGGTGGGTCTTATGCTGCGATTCAAAAGTTTCTACAGCCCCAGCAGTTTTTACATGAAAAGATAAACTACTGTGAAGGCTTGATCACTTCAGTTTTTTAAACTGGATGTTGGAACATCTGGTTGGTCGACCTCAGAGCTCTAACCGAGGTCGATCACCTTTTCTTTTTCTTGTTACGAGACGGGCAGCTGCATTTGAACCAGCTGCAGACGTTGAAGGGACGACTTCTCTACTCCCACTTACAAAGAATTACAATAGTCCGGCCATGTGGTAATAAAATCATAAATAATACTTTTTCAAGTTGTTGAGTCATCGAAGAATGGTGTGGTGATTGTAAGGTGTATGAAATATGCTAATTCCTGAATAAAAAGTAGAGAAACAGGAGAAAAATAATGCTAATAATTCACTTACCCTGCTCTCTTTGGGGAGAGAGTGGATCGTACGTCTCCTCCTTTCTGACTGATAAATATTGATCTCCTCCTCCCCTTTAGCCTCGCGCCAGTTCACCTGTCTCCTACACAATAAACATGCATACACAGTGGAATCATCTCTGTAGGGTTGTGATGTTTTGTGCACCAAACTGTGATTCTGTGTGCATCTGTTATCGGTAGTTACCTGACGGAGGCGTCCTCCAGCTCGGGGACCAGCACCCTGCGGCTCCAGGCCACCAGGTCTCCCTCTGTGGCCATCTGGCTTCGAGGGGCGTTGCTGTGCATCTGGCGGACACCCTCGATCTGCCCGCTGCGCCGGAGACCCACGTTGGGCGGGGAGTGGACCTCTGTGGGCGAACCCACCGATCCTGAGGGAGAAAGAGGTCAGAGAGAGAACGACGGTGCTTTTACTGGAATCACTTTGTCAGCGGCATTAAAGGGATACGCCTGGTTTAGGGGGGAAGCTAGTTGTTTGATAAATGATGACACTCCTAACACCTAAACCATTTCCAGCAGATCATTGACTCAGGAGCTGCCTATGCAAACACTTAGGTTAGTAGGAAACTCAAATACTACTTAAAGTGAGCAAAAGCTCTCAGTTAGATAGTTATTTATTAATTTATTTACCTAGTTTTTTCTTGTGTTAGTATGCACATTTGTAATAGACAACCAGAGAACACTGTTGACGCTACTGCCAATTGTATATGTTATTAATTTCTTATCAGTTAACTCTGACATCATTTAAAGTATTAGTTTGGCCAATATAATATTTAAAAATATGCCAAAATCCCAATAATTCTCTCAAGCCTCAGCTAATATCTTCAGTTTGATTGCTCTGTTCAACAAAAACTGATGGCCACCATATAGCTAGCTGAGTTAATGCGTTACCATGTCGGCGCTGGTCGCCTGCAGCGGTCATGAGTTTGAGTCCAGCTCAAGACCATTTGCTGCAAGTCACTCTCCTCTATACCCCCTTTCACCCTGTCTCTCTCTCTCTCTCTCTCAATAGAAATGGGAAAAATTCCCCCCCAAAAAAACTTAGACCAATAGACCAATTTCAATTAATTAACTGTCTGTTGGCTAATCAACAAACTGTTGCAGTAGTAGGATCATAATAATCTATTTACAAGAGATACGACGAAAGACTAAAGAAAACCCAATAATGTGAACTACAAGAGAGTCAGTTATTGACTCTGTGGCATTTCATTGTGACACCTAAAACAAATTTTCCAATAAAAACACATATTTTATGGTTTACTCTGAAGGTTTTACTTTCTTTCTTTCATATTAATCCTGTTGCAGAGGAAAAAAAGGAGAGGCTTTTTCTCTAATCTTTTTTTTTTTAATTTGAAATTTGAAAGAAATTTGGCGGAGTAGTGAGTCTGAATACACACTGCTTTTTGAAAGAAGCTGAAAGGGTTGGCGACCAATGGTTTAATCTTTAACAATATGTTGTATTTTAAAGGTTATCCATTATCCTCGTAGTTTCAATCGTAGCAACTGGACTTGCTTGAGTTTTGAGAGGGGGTTCAAGGAAGCCATCTATGTTAAACTGGAAAAACCTTCTTTAAACAGACGGGGAGGCTTGAGACATCACCTCTCACCTGTATACAATGCAGTGTTACATTCTCTCTCTACCCAGGAAGAACAGAACCCATTCACACCTGGCCAGAAAGGGCTCTAATGAACCCCATTTGTGAGAGGGAAGGACCTAACGACTCGCATAAGGAGGGGAGGTGCGACACACACCCAGCAAAAGCTTCAATAGTATTAATGGCTCCTTAAGAGTATAAATATCTGGAACTCCCAACCAGGCGGTTAGAACTGATGAAGCCTCTTGGATGAGAGGTGAAACATCTTCGACAAACTCAAGCAAGTCCAGATGCGATTGAAACTACGAGGATAACCATGACCTGGATGACTGAGAATCTTCACAGACATTATCCATTATGTAAAATCTTAAACGTAACTAAAGTTGCCTGATAAACGCAGTAAAAAGCACAATACTTTCCTCTAAGTATGAAGTAAAGTGCCTCAAACCTGTACCTAAATACAGTACTTGGGTAAATGTACTTAGCTCTCTCCAAGACTGGCTTGTTGCATGTAGTTAAAAACATTCTATATGCTAATTTATCAGTATAGAGCACCAGAGCTGAGGACACGAATGATTTTGATCCTCTGCGCTCATCACTTAGTGGATTCACTGACAAAAAAAACCTTCCCTCCCAAACACTCTCTACCTACACTTACTGTGTTCTGTGCAAATTGGTTCTCTGTGTTCACTGACTTTCTGTGCCGGGGGAGTTTTATTGAACTTTACATATTTCCTGGGTTAATCTCACTGAGATGCATAAAAAAAAGCTTGTTTTGCATAATTGTACATTACGCATTCCGTATGCTCCATATATTTTAGGTTCACCATACAGAATACACAAGTAATTATAGTTAACGTATGAATAAATATGTAGTTAATACAAATGTATCGTGTAGTGTAATTTTTGCAGTTAATTATATGAATTCATCATATCTGAATTAAAATAAAAATGTGCTTCTCAGCTTCTGTTTTAACCTGCTCTAAATGCAAGAGACCTCTACAAGTGCCCTAATGTCCAGATGTCAGCACATTGGTGAAATTGCTGTGAGTAATGCCTGAACCACAGGCGGGTAAAAACAAACACTAATTTAAATAGCATTTGAAGCGCAGTTAAAAGCCAGTGTGACTTTAATGTCACGTCTGGGTCCTGACCTCGGCTGGACCTAGTGTTTGCTGCAGAGACATCGTTGGTTCCCAGTCTTTGGTCCTGTTCCTGTTGCAGCCTCTGGATCATCGTGTCCAGAGGACTGGAACCGTCCACCGCCTGCTCGCTCACCACTTGGTTCAGGCCTGACACAGACAGGAGTGGAGCAAAAGTGAGACAGAGACTTAAAAAGTGAAAGAGAAACCGAAAAAAGGGAAGTTTCTGGTGAAATCAGATAAGCTTAAAACCAACCAGTAGTACAGTTATAAGGAATGCCACACCTGTCTTGTAATCTCTGTATAGCATTCATTTCTAAATACCCATAATCTTTATAATAGGCGATAGGGTTTCCCTAAAAATCCTGGCTAAAAATTCATATAGCATGTAGTCATATTGTCTCACTTTCAGTTCCTCTTTGCCCTCCCTTTGCCTTCTTCACCTTTCTCCGTTCTGCCCTACTAATGCATTTCATTAACCACTGATTGTTTCTGTTTATATCCCTCCCAAGATTTTAAAACAGCCTTATTAATTCAGACTTTAATTGCCAATGCTCGAGTCGTTCCAATCAAAGCTTTAAATTAAGCACATTTGAGGACAGATAACATTATCGTCGGGCTATGAGAGCGGTATGATCAGCTTGATAAAAGTGCCTTTGATTAGCTGACAGATGAGCCGTGATGAGAGACAAGACGACAGCATCACCTCCGGGCGAAGATCTGATCTGAGGAGTACAAGCAGACAAGGGCAGCGCAGAACTACGACTGAGCTTGTGCCCTCGGGCCGCGAAGAAAACACATTCTTTGATTTCAGCCTCCTTACCTGAAGAAGTGACCCCCATCTGAGGAATCAGCTGCTCATCTCTGCAGCCCTCCCTGCCAGGAACCAGCCGCTGGTATCGAGGTGGGTGAGGGTTCCCGTCCACGTCCACCAGGAAGGGGGGAGGCATTAGGTGAGGAGCCTGCTGAGTCTGCTCATCCAGGACGTAATTGTTGGCATCGCGGATAAGTGGCCGGTAGTCGGTATGGAAGAACATCTGGTCCGCTATCTGTAGCAGGTGTAAAGTTAAGGGCATTTGTTATTAATAATAACACTCAATTAGCTGTTGTGTATGTGTGTAAATATGAAATGCGAGCCTGTTACCTTGTCATACTTGCTGCTTGAGCCGAAGCCAAAGATGAGCAGGTGACCATGGGAATCGGTGGCTGCGAAGTGTTGCCCATCTGGACTACATTTGCAGTCAAACAACGCTCCATGCCCTTGGCCCTCAATCTATCCACAGAGAGACAGAGAAAAAAAAATGGTGCACACTGTAAATCATGATATTACACTACCAGGGGAAATTCCAGGGAGCTGTACCAGTTGTATGGCATGGACACAATCAACTCTAAACGACTAGATCCACACGCCAGCCGAATGGCACATACAAGTAATAACACAGAAGAGTCTCCCGAAAAATAAATATAAAACAAAATCGCACAACAGCAGTGGGTTTATGAGGACTGACAGGTCAACATTGCCCGACGTAGTGCCACCTGCAGAAACTGAAACTTCATCAACAGAAAATCGAAGAGGCAAAACCCCCTAACTGTTGTGACCGTCAGCCAGCTGTTGCGTCTGGTTTGATCTGGGAGCACTCCTTCACTCTCACAATAGCTCCATTCAATCCCAAGATGAGAAATGTCTTTATAGTTTTTCATTAAAAAAGACACTGCATCTGCCAACACACCAATCTTAAGCAGCACACAGCTTACCCCAGGTGAACATGAAGCTCGGTTTGAATCACCTTCTGCTTAGATTTGTACGTGAAAGGTGTGTTTGTGAGCTCCACAAGTTGTTAACATACAACATAAATATCCAAACAAAATTATATTGTACATCCTCCTTTGTTAGACTTTCTAGACACTTTAATGAACCTCCCTGTTTGATACATGAATCCATGAAAGGGTACAGCAGTAGCACTGATGAAAAAGTGTTTGCAGCAGCTTGGGCAAACAAAGAATGAGCCACTGTGTTGCAAAAGATGTATTAAACACGAGATCCTAAACTATGTCACGTGCTTAGACTGGATGTAAAGATGGACAAAATTACAGCTCTGCAGATAAATATCAAAAACATGGGAGGAGGCGGTGATGTGTTGTCTATTTTTATATACAGTTCATTATCACAGCAGCATAACTCTGCAAGAACTAACTTCAAAGCTTGGCTCCATTAAAGCAAGACAGTGCAACTTTTAAAGGAAGAAAAAACTTTCTCTTGTAAATGGAAAGTTGAATCAATCGCCAATAATTCCTCCTTTCCCAGTTCTGTATTCTCCAATGCTATGCTGCTGTCGGCTTACTTGGTCTGGTACATCCGGTAGCATATCTTGAACATGGCTTTTAGTCAGGTAGTACAGAAGTCAGCCTAGTCACAGGAACATTAGTTCAGTTCCTGTGGTGTGCATGCTATACTACCATTAGCAGCCTTTAGATCAGGGGTGTCAAACTCATTTTAGTTCAGGGGCCACATACAGACCAATTTGATCTCAATCGCCCAAGATGTTGATTTGACCTCCAAACTTCCTAGACCCCATTCTGATCAAGCATCAACAGGATGCAGTGGAACAAGTTGGATTGACAGAGGCCCCACTGCACAAGCCAGAGTACCCAAAGGATCCACTGCCAACGTCCTGGTGCCAGACCCCATAGGACACCCTGAGAGGTCCTCTTGTCCATGCCCAATGGTTCAGAGCATTTTAGACCAGGGGGACCAACACAATATTAGGCAGGGGGGTCATCATGTTATGCCTGATCGGTGTAGTATTTTACTTTATGATCAACTTGTGAAGCTCTAGAAAGTATTTTAAATTTATAATTTAAAAAATTTACAATTTGCAGTTAATGTCTTCTTCTTCCGTAATTTCTACACTTTGCAAAGTCATCCCACGGGCCGGATTGGACCCTCTGGCGTGCCAGTTTTGGCCCCCAGGCCATATGTTTGACACCCCTGCTTTAGATGAATAATGCTGTATAACTGACATGAGTGAGTCAGTTCTCTGCCTTTATGAGTCCTTTCTACTTCTGATAATCCTACACTACATTTAAAGGTGCTGTATACATAATATATTCACTATCTCAGATCAAAATAAACATTCTCTGCTTGACCTGTTTCTACACTCTGCTCCATCTGCTCCACTCCATGTGTGGCTGTTTCACCTTGAGTCCATGACACACAGCAGGGTAAACAGACAAACATGCCTGTCACATTTAACCCATTCATAGCAGAATTAGTTTTGTTTAGCGAGCCCATTCTGTAATACAAAATATTCTGGCTGCATCTCACTATCATTCAGCTATAGGGGGGAAAAATGCTCTGGTTTGTTTGTATTTTATTAAACCAATCACAGTCGCTGTGGATGTGGGTTAAGTGAACAATGCCGCTTCAGTGTTCCCTCAAAATAGTAATAGGTTTAGGTTTTGGTGGAACATTTGCATGCAGGGAAACAAGCATTGTGATTAAAATGAATAATTCAGTGCCAAACTAGCAGGGTTGCCTCACTGCACGATCCAAATCCTCTGCAAAACTCCTGCTTGGAGGTTGCCGTTGTTTCCCATAGCTACGAAAATAGACAGCAGAAGGGAAGGAGCGAGCCACCTGAAATGAGTGGCCAATGGCAGGCTTTTGACTGTATTCTACATCTGTTAAGTCTTACTAGAGCAGAACACACATAGCAAAGCAAAAGAGAAGCAGAAGAGAGCCGCAAAACAGGAGTAGACTCTCAGACTAAGGTAAAACAAAATGAGCACACACAAGTTTTTTGGGGCACCAGCTAAAAACTCCAGACTGCACTTTAGCTTTTCCAATGCAATGTTGGAGGTCATTCTCAGTCCAAACAGTTTCAACAGGAGGGACTCACATGCTCTAACATGCACTAACAAGGGTGCACAAGGGTGAGACACGTGGGTGGCTGTGGCTCAGGTGGTAGAGCGGGTTGTGTACTGATCGCAAGGTTGGCGGTTCGATCCCTGGCCCCTCCGCATGCCGAAGTGTCCTTGGGCAAGACACAGAACCTGAAGTTGCTCCCAATGGCAGGCAGGCAGGCACCTTGCATGGAAGCTCTGTCGCAATCGGTGTGTGAATGTGTGTGTGAATGAGAAACATATTGTAAAGCGCTTTGAGTACCACTAAGGTAGAAAGGTGCTATATAAGTGCAGACCATTTACCATTTGCACAACCGGGAAGCTAAGATTACCACACACACACACACACACACACACACACACACACACACACACACACACAGAGGGAGTGTGTGTCATGCTAAGGATGCTATGCTAACTCAACATATCACATAATAGTTCGCTGCTATAAAGATGTTCTAATTCTCTTGTG
>OMNN01102734.1:30449-48775 GCA_900302755.1 Chromis chromis
CACTCGATTTACGACCGGAGAACAGGGTGGCTTTCAATTTTAGGCAGCCCTCGATTAAGACATCACACAGACCCAGACTCGCCTAATTACACACACACACACACACACACACACACACACACACACAGAGGGAGTGTGTGTCATGCTAAGGATGCTATGCTAACTCAACATATCACATAATAGTTCGCTGCTATAAAGATGTTCTAATTCTCTTGTGTAGAACCTTTAATCTTTCACCATTATCCTGTAGTTATCATTTGTGTTCTTGTGCCCACAGCAGCTACGATTCCTCAGACGTCTCACAGCAAGTTTCAGACTGAAATTCGGGCCTTCTCACAAACATTTTGTGTTGTTAAACAACACCCTTCACTGTCTACAATCAACACCGAGATTTGGCCGAACCGCCAGCTCGCTTAGTGACTCACATGTTCTGAGACTGTGATTAAGGCTGTCCTTGGTTACCATAGAGACAAATGCAGGAAATACAACAACGATTAGCACACGAGATGAATACAGGACGGCATATGCACTTCAATCTGATGATTCTACTCTGTGCCTAGCTCATGTACACATGCGTGCGACCACAGTGAATGGATTAAATGACAGAGAAAATGCAGGAATGGAGGTGAGAAAAGTGAGGAAGCAAACAGAGAAAGAGGGAGGGGAGCTATAATGGGTGGAAGGGAAAGAAGGTCAGACACTGGAAAAGGATTGTGTGGTGGAAAAGCAGCAGATAGTGGAGAAATATTTGTAATTATAATGACATAACTATGCAGTGCAGAGAAAATACACTTTGAAACAATTCATGCACCTTTTTGTGTGACATGAATGTGATACAGTGAGTGAAAGGACGTGATCCACAGAGATTAGGAGACGTATGATGAAAAAGAGTCTCACCATGTTGAAATAGGAGCGGATCTTGACTCCTCTTGCCAGGTCCCACACAATACAATTCCCATCATGGCCCGCCGAGAAAAGGATTCTTGGATCAAAGGGATGTGGCTCCAGAACGAACACCTCATCCTCATGACCCTGTCAACAAAACACATGAAAATATAGATTACTGTTAAGATAAGGAAATAAGAGGCCAGATTTACATATTTTACCCCATTTACAGTTTGTGCCACTTGCATTACTCTCTCTGGAAACATGTTGAAGTGTGTTTTGACTTGTGTTTAGCTACAAATCCACAAGCTTTTTAGTTGAAGAAGCAGTGCAAATTCATGCTAATCTTTAGGAAAATGTCCATATGTAATTGTTTTTTAATTCTGGGTTTTTATGCTTCCAGGCAGCTATCAGCTACCCTGCGAAAGGATGACATGCAAATTCATGAAGCAGTTCTCATTTTTCGGCTCCCCAGGCGCTGCACTGCGGCAGCCCACTGCTCCTAGTTTGTATAGGGGCAGTGGTGGCCTAGTTTTTTGTGAAGCAAACTTGTAACCAGTGGGTTGCCGGTTCGAGCCCCCGGACTAGCAAGACCACCAGTCACCTCCTCTGTGGGCCCTTAACCCCTGACTGCTCCCCGGGTGCTGCACCGCGGCTGCCCACTGCTTCTAGTATGTATAGTTAAGGTTAACTTTGAACTTTAATTTCCCCAAGGGGATCAATAAAGATTAGATTAAGATTAAGTTCAAATAGGGGCGCACCGATAGCCTAACGGTTGTGTCGCGTGACCCAAATGCTAAGGCGTAGCGGCTGTCCTGGGTTCGATTCCGACCTCGGGCATTTACCGCATGTCCTTCCCCACTCTCTCCTGTTTCCGACTCTGTCCACTGTCCTATCCAATAAAGGCATAAAAGGCCAAAAATAAAAATCTTAAAAAAATATTAAGATCAAATATCCTATGTCTATCAATTAGACCTGCCACTAACAATTATCTTCATTATCAGTTATTTTCTCAAATAACTGATGAGTTGTCTGGTTAATTAAATATCTTCATAGTCTTGTTTTGTCTACAACCCAAAGATATTCAGTTTACTCTCATAAAGGAGGAAAGAAACTACAAAAAGTCAGATTTATGAAGCTGGAATGGAGTATTTAGATTTAAAAATATATATTTTAACTGATTCACTGATTATCAAAATAGTTGGGGATCAACTTAAGAGTTGACAAATAATCAGTGAATTGATTAAACATTTCCGCTCTACTATCAGAACATCATCAGGGAGACTTTCTAGCCACTAGATTACCATCTGACAATAATCTACAGCCATGCTAGCAGCACTGTGGGGCTCTGCATTGAATGACAGCAAGCTAAGATACTCACATTGACAATGCTAGCATGGGAAAGTTAATTTACCATGATGTTTAATGTGTTGCAGGCTTTTGCCAGCTAGCAAAAAACACACAATGCAGGTATTTGCGGTCTGGACAGATTTATAGATTTTTGTCCAGACCCCATTATTTGATTTTTTTTTCCATTATTGTCTGATTATTTTTAATAATGGTGGAAAAATCTGAAGGTCATCCGTCATTTTGACAAATTAGAACACTCAGGGAGATCTACCATAATGGGCATGCAACACTAAGTAACGCATGCTCGCAGTGTCAACATCAAACATTTCACTGCAGAGTTGCAGAGGGGTGCAGCAGGAGTGCATGCTGCAGGATATCCTCCCAATTAAGTGAGAGCTTGCAGGGGTTGGGAAATCCCACACTCAGAAAGTCTTACTGTCTTCTGATCACGTCCCTGGGAGAAATGATGCCCGACTTCAAAACTGTGGCTGAAGTGGGGTGCCGGTAATAGCAAGCGGCTTGTGCATATTTCAACTGTCATAGTCTAATTCTGTAAACATGCATTGTTTTATATTTGTGTGTATTAGACAGAGTGGCTGCAGGGTTTTAGTGCTTTCTGCTGTCACTGCAGGAATTTAAGAAACAAACAAAAATCATTCATCTGCTTCGTGTAGCGCTGACATGAAAAGTCGACGTCTGTTCATCTCTTCATACATGTATAACCTGTAAGACAGCTCAGTCTATTCATTATTGTGATTGAGTAGTTATTGAAAATTAAATGCTGTTTAATATGTCTTATTATCTTTCATTTAAACTACCTCTGCAGGCATTGATTAAACCCCTAAAAAAACCTGTCTCTGTTTATCATAGTTACATATTTAGAAGACTTTACCAGGTAAGAGAAGGGATTTTTATTCCTTAAAATGGCTTACATGTAAATTCCCCTTAGATCTACGTACTCCTTGACTCTCTTAATGCCGCTTGCTGCAGCTCGAGCACACCAGCTCACCTACGACTCAGCTCAAACACTGTAAAACTACTCTATGGCTACATTCAGACAGCAGCTAAAATGACCCAAATCCGATTTGTTTGCCCCTATGCGACCTGTATCTGATCTTTTCATGACAGTCTGAACAACACAGATCTGATTTTTCAAATACGACCCAGGCCACTTGGATATGTGGTCCTAAATCCAATACGTGTCTGATCTTTTGCCATGCGACTTCTGTCTGAACGGCCAGGTTGCATTTATCCGACCTACACGTCATTGATACACGACAAACGTCTCTATTCTGCGTTCAAGTAGGCGGGAGCAGGAACAGAAACAATAACCATGGCGGACGATAATGTGGAGTTCAGTCAATGGAGGGAAAGCAAGGTTTGGGGGGACAGCTCTATTCAGGCCAAACTCGAGGGGTCTTATTGGAACCGGGTGGTTTTTGAGGTGGGTATTAACGGTCCTGGCTCCTATGCCAAAGAAAAATAAAGAGCCTCCGAGCCAAATATAAGGAGGCTAAAGACTCAAACAAACAAAGCGCCCGTGGATGTGTTACCATCCATGTTTACTTCCGCAAACGCTGAGCATGCTCGCTGCGTGTGACGTTGTTGTGTCCTCTTCTGCGCATGCGGGACACTTTTGGGTCATATGAAGTTCACACAGGAGATCACATGCATTTCACATCTAATTGGAAATGTGAACGAACTCGCAAAAAAATTCAAATTGAGCATTAAGCCCTGCAGTCTCAACGTAGCCTGTGGTGCACAATGACAGGTTGTAAAATTGGAGCATTTCAGATATACATGTTGGAACCAGAAACCAATTCTGAAGAGATATAGAAAGCCCTACCCAATAACGTGACATGGTTGGTTAAATATATTTGGTACATTTGAAGGTTTGGAAGTCTGAATCGGTGTTTTTGAGACTGCAGTTTGAAGGTGTAAATGCTCAGTCATGACTCAGACTGCTTACTTTGATCATAATATGTCTTCTAGCGTATAAAAAACACCATATGGGCATTTTAACAGAGTGAAAAGCTTGATTTTCACCAGAGGGGGTTTATAAAAATTAAAATGGCAGGTAATAACAGATTACGATGGAATTTTTACAACCCCGTCCATCAAAATGCAGGAGAACAAGAAAGTCTAACACAGCCTCCGGGTGATATACAAGTTGCATGATTCTTAATGTGCCATTACTGTAAAATGAATGGCTGCTTTGCTTTAAGAATATAAGTTTATCTCTGTGTTCTTGAGAACTGTGTTTGGGTGTTTTAGTCACTACGTACCATCAGGACATGGACCAGATTTCCGGTGATGGAGTTCCACACCTTCAACGTCAGATTGTTGGCCGCTGTGATCACCGTGCTGTCATGGCGATCCCACGCTACCATGGTAACCTTCAGCTTGGTCACCTTGTCTTCCAGCGGAGGAGGGTTGTACTTCCTGAGGGGAAGATGTTCATGTCATTTAGACCAAGTACAGTCCTTCTAGATTACTTTACAAAACATATATCTATACAAAAACATTCATCGATCCATTATCTATACACCACTTAATCCTCTAACTAAATTGATCACCTGACTATTCCTGTTAAGGAGTTGATTCTAGATCACCCTCAGTCCTCTTTTACACCTTTAATGAGCAGCTAGACCTCATCTTTTAACAGCTTGAGATAATTATTCAAAACCCCAGCTGTTACTGTTCACATATGTAAACTGTGAAAACAGCGCATTCAACACATTTCAACACTTTTTGGTGCAATTCTCTGACTTTGTGTACTTTCCAGACTAGAAGAGAGGTCTTGTTAAGTTAGAAGGCTCACCAAAGAGAGTAATACATATCAGTCTAGTTATATTTTGAAGATTTAATACCAATAAATCATCCAAGTAACATCTATTAATATTTCAGGATGCATTAATGACAGATTTTTATAGCTAATCTGTTTATTTTAGAGTTATTTTTTCAAGTTATTGCTACATTGGGCTTGTTGTGTATATTTAGGCGAGAAAGATATAAACAGCCTGTCAGTATTATCTCTATTCTCTCCTGTCTGTGCTGTCCACAGTAAATCTATATTCTATCTAGGAGCAGTCAGGTAATCAATCACCATGTCACACTTTATGCCACAGGTGTAAAAGTGTTCTTTTTTTTAACTTAATTATTTATGTGCTGTACATTATGCAGTAGGTCACTAAATAAATTAATGCAGATGTAAAAGCAATATGCAAAAAAGCTTTTTGCTGCTGGCACAAACGCCATTAAGTGTCTTTGAGCTGTTCCTAAATAAATATTCTTACTTTTAAACATTGAATCATTTTCGTCACGTACTACAGGTCGAGCACTTTTGTGCACATGATTGATTTTTTTAGAACTGAAACTGACATCATAACCTCCCAGGATCATTGCAGCTCACGGGTCTGAGCTCTAAGCACAACAGCGCTGATGGAAAGGCCAGGCTTTGACAGCCGCACACACACACACATACCCTGGTAATTTGGTCTGCATGTCCAGCAGAATGCTCCTCCAGCCCTGAGGCTGCAGCTGCCAGATTCGTGCTGTACCATCCCTGCTGCCGCTCACAAACCTACAACACAGATTCGTGAACACAGATTTGTGCAACTAAAAATATAACACTTATTTCAGGTTTCATTAGTACAATGGTTCCCTCCTTCTTCACATATGAACACACACAAATGATATGTCTCCACCTCTGCCACCTCTGCTCCTTGCATAGACAGTCTACCTTCCTCACTGCTTAGATTACAGCCACCCAGGGGAATTACAGCTGAGCTTGTTTTTCTGCAAACTCCATCGAGGCACACACAGTTTAACACTCACAGCGCCCGATATGTGCAAGCATAAGCGCGCGTCTCTGTGTGTGTGTGAGAGATCGTGTATTAAGAAAATGTATTAGACAGTAAGTAAAGGCGGTGTTTCTGCTGACACAATCAAGTCACATTACAGCACCCTGAGGCTCCATAAAAACAAACAGTGGGGCCCATACGAAAATTAACGACACCAGCTCTGTAGCTCAGACACATATATATAAAATCACAACATGTGCAAGCTTACCTGTCACTGCAGTGTGAGAATTGGATGCTGTCAACTTTGTCCTAGGTGGAAAAATATGGGAGAAAAGTCAGCACAAGCTTTTTTTTTCCCCCTCTGCCTGCCCAATTATGACAATTTTAAATCATGTTGTTAGCAAAAACATCCTAACTCAAGGACAGCTTGCTTGCTTTTTCCAGGGCTTTTTAGTTGCGTTTGCTCAGGTCATGGTAAATGATGACAACTTTCTACATGATAAACTGATTTACACCGATCAGCCACAACATTCAAACCGCTGACAGGTGAAGTGAATATTGTTCATCTGGTTACAATGCAATGTTCTGCTTGGGTCTTGGGTCCACCCACCTAACCATGGCTGCAGACCAAGCACAACCACCCGTTAAAACAGCACTCCCAGAAGGGCCCAGCCACTCAACAAAAGTGGCTCAGGGAACTTGGTTTGGACCCAGCCTTCAAACTCCCCAATCAACCATGGCATGCTAGAACAAGTCCAATCCATGGAGACAACATCCCACAACCAAAGAACCCAAAGGATCCGCTGCCAACATCCCAGTGCACGACACCACAGGACACCACCAGAGATCCGAGGTCCATGGCACGACAGTTCAGATCTGTTTTAGCAGCACAAGACGGGCCTTCACAATATCAGGCAGGTGGTTTTAATGTTGTAGCTGATCAGTATAAACCCTCCTCAAGATGATCATTAAGTATTCCCTTAATTTGAGCAGTGTATATAATGTATTATACACTCTGCAGATTAATTAATTTTTGCATGTAACCAACTAATAAACTTGCTAATTAATAAGCCAGAATAATTGCAGACTACTCATGCAGCTTCAAGCATCTTACTGTACTTCTCTGTAAATCTTAATGTTGACTCACTGTATGGGACTCAAGTTCAGAGATCTTCTCTGGTTGGCCTGATCCAAAGTAGTACACCCTGATGATGTGATCCGTGCTTCCTGTGGCGAGGAACATACCACCTGGACACATAATTAAAGAATTAGAAAGATGTCTGTGTATCTGTCACAGTAGAAATCGCGATCCAGGATAATCGCCGATTGTCCTAGGACAGATTGCGATCGGAGCCTGTACTAGGACAAACGGCGATTATCCTAGATCGCGATTTCTACTGTGACATATATATTGCATATGTGGACATGTTGTTCTTTAAAAGATTTAATTCATTCACTTTCAGTTTCTTTTTTCAAATGTATTTTTTGGGGGAGAGTTTTTCCATTTTATTGGTAGAGAGACAGAGTGAAAGTGGGGGTAGAGAGAGAGGAGAGTGACATGCAGCAAATGGTCCTGAGCCGGACTCAAACTCATGACCGCTGCTAAGGGACTGAGCCCATGTGGTATCGCCTTAACTCAGTGAGCTAAACAGCGGCCCATGTTTTCAACTTTCTGACACTTCTTGAACTACTCATTTGTATTGTGCCATTCCATCAGGAAACTTGACCAAATCTAACCTTAACTAAAAATTAGTTCAAGCTATTTCCATCGTATTTCAGTTTTCCAAATGGTGGGAAATGTTTGTTGTGTTCCTACTATTCTACAGCAGAGGCAGCCCTACGAGTACATATGAAATCTTACTCCCTGCTGTTATAACAACACAATAACCAGTCTGTATATTGTCATCTTTCACCCTTTGACACACTTGACACTGTTGATGAAGACCATCTGATCTGGGTGAGAGCTCATGCAAATGTGTGACAGCCTTTGTCATCTTATTCCAGCATTCATAAATTGACACAGATGTAAGTGTGTCCTTCCCCCACATAGCTCAGATTTAACTAGACGTGAATGAATAGACGACGAGCGATATAAAATGGTCAGAATACTATGAGCTCTTTGGCCTCCGCTATAAAAGAATCCAAATTCTCCTGACAAGCTGCAAATGTCACATCATGCTCACACAAAGTTCATGTTCAAAGTGCTACTCTGCAACATTGCAATGTCTATTGTGACGTTCTTGTGTGCTACATTGCATCATGGCTGGCTGATGTAAGCTGGTGAACACAATAGAAAGCGCAGCGGCTGCATCCATCCCAGCACTCTGCTCTCGTACGCAGCCCCATTACTTTGGGGAAGCCTGTCCTGCTGTTTCTATTGTGCTCTGATATCGTCCGTGGCCACACCCAGACACCACTCCAAACATCTGCCGAGTCTGGCTGCCCCACTTCTAGTAAGATTACGGATCCATGCAGCCAAGTGCTGGACTGGATGCTGATGACAATGTATCCTAAGAAAGATTGTGTATAACATGAGAACAGTATGAAATCTGGAGCGTCATTTACTCCTCAAAGAAAGCAGTGGAGAAAACGAATCTGAGGAAAGAAAAGAATCCATTAATTATAATCAAGAACAGGGTGATTGATCAAAACACAGGAACACTGTGGGTGGTAGAGATTTCTAGTTCTAATGGAGGTGGGGGCTGTTCGATACGGCTGTCTGTGCCATCACTGGCGTTGCCAAATTCTGCGACACATCTAAGAGTTGGCATCACGTCCTCATCTGAATTCAATGGAATGGAAATAAGTGGGCCGTCCAATTTTATTCATGTGAAACCCACCCAAACCCGCCGAACTTCACCATTGCCTGATTTTCCACTTCAAAGGAATATTGAAAGGGTGGCCTTTTTTTCTGCTTGGTCGTAAAGGTTCCAATCAGTTTGGAAATTACTCTGAAGACTGACTGACAGACTGAATGTGAAATCAGGCATTAAAAATTTTATATGAAAAAATGCTTTGTCTTCCTGCGCAGTTCTCTGTGGAGGTGGCATACTTTTGACAGTACCTCAGGGATAAATGCTGTCATGTTAGCAAAAAAACAAGAGAAAAGCTTACCTTTGCATTAGAAGCAAGGCATATTAGGAAAGGTTCGAACTGGACAGGACATGAGAGGCTGCATCTCAAATCATAATGTCAAAAAATCTGACCCACTTTAACCCTTGTATAGCTGTTACTGTTGAAGGTGCTATTTTGAGCGAAAACATAATTTGTTGCGAGAAACAATAAGACAAAGAGAAGAATAAGAAACAAAGAAAAAAACTAAGAGAAAGAAAGGAAAAAGAAAGAAAGAAAGAGAAAGAGAAGACACAAAATGACAAAAAAATGATGAAATTATTATGAGTCTATAGGCTCATTATTAGCCAGTACACAGAAAACCCAATCACAAGCTGAGAGTCCTGATCAAACAGCTGTCCAGGGCTTGGTACCTCCCTATCCATCCATCATGGGTAGTCTGGGTCCACTGCCCACCTGTGAAAACACAGCACAGCACACCTCTCCTCTCATTACTGGAGGAGGTGGTGCGGCAATGGAGCTCACTCGTTCCAAATTAACCCCACTAATGGTTGGGCAGCTGGGATATTTTTCCATGATCTCGCTTTGGGGCAGAACTTAACTGGTTCACAAATGTTACAACTGCATCCCAGACTGGTGAATTTAGTTTTACTATTCATTGCTCCCATTTTTATGATGTTATACTGCTTCAGTGATAAAATGAGCATTTTATCAGACAGAAAATGAGCCAGCAGAGTCATTTTTCAAACAAAAATGCCAAACATTTGCTAATAACAGACTCTAAAATGTGACTATTTTCTGATGTTCTCTTGTTTTATGTCGTTGTAAATTAAATGTCTTTATGGTGGTTGGATTGCTGTCTGCACTGAACAAGGCATCTGCTAATCTGGGCTGTGGAAAACTGTAATGGGCTTTTCTCACATTTTTTTAACACTTTGTATCCAAAACAATTGATCAATTATTGATTACAATACATAAAAATAGTAAAGAAAGAAAACAATGCATTTTTATTATAATTTGATACATTTTCTCAGCTTATGTCATGCATCCTTACTCAAAAATTCTGCTTTTTAAGATCTCATTAATTATTTGATATCTTGTAGTATAAAGTAGGACACATTGTCATTTTTGCATATGCAGCATGACTGATCTGTTCATGGCTGATTGCTTGAATTAGACCAAAGGACATCGAGCATTTCCCTGCAGCTGCAGAGATGGGAAAAGTAAAAAAAAAAAAAGCATGTTATTATCTGACGTGTAATGAAGGTATAGATGTAAAGGATTTGAACCAAATGTGACTGGCATGTGAGTCGGTGGCATTAGGGCATGTGCACTAATAACCGGCTTGGGGATTTTGAGGTAGGAGACATGACAGCATGTGTGTGGTAGTTGTCTATATACAGTACAAGCTGAGGCACAGTAATCTTGACGGCTGTGCAGCCAAACGCTATAGGTGCAAGTATGTGTGTGTGGATTTGAAGCAGGTCTGAGTTCTGCATAAGGACAGCTCGGAATAACCTGGTGACGTCACAGCCGGAGTCAGGCCTGCTATCTCTCCCAAACAGCAGGGCTGTGCGTCACTCCCTACATGCCGAGCCAGCGAGAGAGGGAGCAGAAAGGAGAGAGGTAGGACAGGGAGAGGATTTAGGGAGTGATGGTGGACGCAAAGGAGTCGAAGCGCCTGGAGGATGCCTCGGATCATTTAGTGGAGGCAAGTGGGACCTGAGCCAGGGTGACACTAAAGTGGGAGAGTTTTTAATAAGAACAGGGGGGGGATGGGGCGGGGAGATTATGGAAAAGGACTCTTTACAGTAAGTGGTAATCAGTGAGAGAGAGTGAGTGAGAGGACACAAATACAGCAGGGTAAAAACATCCTTTTGAAGAATAGGAATGCATAAAGAAGAAAGGAAGGAAGAAAACAAGAAAGTGGGTTATCTGGAGCGACAGAGAATACAGTGCAGGAAGCGGCAGGTCCACGGTTCATTGTATGATAATGAGCATTTTTATAATAAATAGAAATACGATTCAAAGAATCTGGAAGAAGGTTCGTCATTATGCTAAAATGCACCAGCTTGTACTCCCGCTAATTATAGGCAGTGTTGCACAATAATTACATTCATGCACATCCCTTTTGAAAATTTCTCCCTCTGGATTTCCACTGTCTTTTCATTTATAGTTTTTGTGGTTAAAGGTTACGTAAACAAAGAAAATTAAAGAACGTTAATTTGAAACAGGAATTAAAGGAAAGGAATAGGTAGCAAGTGGGCTATGATTGTGTTTCAAATTATCTGCATGAACTAACTTTTATGCTTTTTAACCATTTATGCATATCTGCCCACGCTGAATATAATGTGCTAGACTCTGGAGTTCATTCGGTCAACATCACAGGAATGCGTTTGCTGGTGAGGCTGCTCCTGCCCTCAGTTCCCTCTCCATATCAATGAGCTTGCACTGGGTTGTGCGTCATCAAAACAGATCACTCTGTTTACAGTCAACTTCACTGTCTGTCAGAGAACACTAATGTGAAACCTGTATTTGGAGAGAGAGAGAGAGAGAGAGAGAGAGAGAGAGAGGAGGAACTCCAGTCGCACAGTCTGTCATAGATGTCCCTCATATCAATTGACTGTTACAGCAATCTGTTTATAGCTGTTGAGAAAATGGTGTTAACAGTAAATAACATGGGCTCAAAAATGATAAGAGGTCGTAGTGCATCAATGAGTAAAGAATATATTAGCAGCAAAACGGTGTGGTCTCCCTCTCAGGTTAGTAATGAGACAAATAAATACCTTGTGTTTATTCATTTCTGCTCAGGAGGAAGCATACGGTGCTTTAACAAAGTATTCACAGGTCAAACATGAGTGCTATTTCTGTGCTTGAACCAAAGGCATTCAAATACTGAAACACAATGTCTGACGTTACTGTGTGCTGTGTTTTGGATTCCTTGTGAATGAACAGATGAATGGATCTTACCAGTGCTAGAATGCATTAGTATTTGCATGGCTCGTGCATTTAATGGTGAGGATGGTTGGCTCTGTGGTTAAACACAGCAAAAATATAACAAGGTCTGGTACATTATAGGAGAAACAGTATGCCATTTCCCCAGATCAGATCAGACCAGATGAATGATGAGTGATGAGAGATGAGGGGGAGTGAAAGAAGCAAAGAGAGGACAGACTGAGGAGGGAGAAGGGGAGAAGCAGAAGAGAAATAAAGAGAACAAGTGTGGAGAAGGACTGTTTATTTGACATGGGGTGATTACGATCAGACAAGGTGAAGCAAGCACTTTTGTCAAGGGTGTGATCCCTGAAGAGAGGGGAAAATTGGAAGGATAGCAGGCAGGAGAATATGTGAGAGGAGGGATAGAGAGATGGGGGGGTTATAAAGAGAACAAATGCAGAGAGAGCGTCTGCTTTAAAAAACATCTGGGAACCATCAGGGAGTGGAGAGAAAAACGCTGGACTCAGCTGAATCTCTCTGCTCCCCTCGCACCACTGCTTGCCTACTTGCCTGCTTCATATCCAACTAACACCTTCCCCTAAAAGACACAAAGTAGAGGAGGGAGAGTGTAGTCTATCAGAGAGAGAGCTTGAGCTCTGCAAGCTTCCACTCCCTCAGACTACAAGGACTGCTGTAAAAGTAGATCATGTATTGTTAACGACTGGGACTCGTCTGAAGTCAACACATTGCAGAATGTTCACTGTAAATGACATTCAGACACGCAACGTGTCATGTCTGAAATTCATCCAAACCTGTAAAATGGGACACTTAAAAGCTTCACCATGTGATGTTTGGTGCAGACATGCAATGTTTTAGAATATACTGTGCTCGCCTGCGTTTCTCCGTGCTGTCCCCTGCTCTCATTGATCATTTGAATAATTCAACATTTCACGTTTTAGGAGAGAGTGAAGCTCCATAGATGGCTTTGAGAATTTACCTCCACAGGCTTTCACTTGAAAACACAGACAGACATGGAGTTTCCTGTGTGGTCACAGTGGTGTGAGCACAGGGTGGCATACGTCCATGTCTTCATTGAAATGGCACGGCTCATGTGATGGCATTAGCAGAAATGTCAGTCACCCAGTCCCAGAGGTTGTGTAAAGGGCAGACTTTCTTTCTCCAACACCGCGGCTATTCACTGAACATAGCATGTATATGTCCATTTCATTTTCAAAAGATGAAGCCGACACATAGCTGTAAATGATGTATGTGCGTACAAAAGATTTTTCTGTCTGTGACCGACATAAGATCCTTCTGAGGAGTCTTCTTCTAAAACAAAGTATTGTGGCATCATTTAATAAAAGACAAAATTTCAACGCAAACACTTTTTTGTGCCTGTAAGAGGTTGGTAATGTAAAAGGGCCAATGTCTCATAAAAACATTTATGCTTGAGGAGCAGAAGAAAGGCAGAAATGAAAAAATGTAACTCATCCATGTGCTCAATGAATTTCGATTTCTCTTGTTTACAACTTGAGGTTAACAGGGGGTCACAAAAAATGTTTACAAGTCATCCATGAAGGACCATAAATATCCATATCAAAAGCTGTTAAACTCTCAATATTGTGTGTTGCAGGTAAGTGTGTGTCTGCAATGTTCCCGAAAATTCATGGGACTTTATTTGTGACCTGTACTGTCGTTCTTGCAAATGTTAGCATTGGTCTACAATATTATAGAGGGCACTCTGGACTGATGAACAGCAAATAGTGATAGGTTCTTTTTCCAGACAGGAAAAGCTGAATATAACAGTTAAGACTTTTACAGTAGCCATAAAAGTCATGATGGTCATAAAAACTAATCTGTAAACATTCTCTGTGGACCATGGCTACTTATACAAAACCTCACTGCAATCTTGCAAATGGATAGCTTTCTGATACCAAAGTGGTAGATGGCTCCACAGATTTGCCTGATTATTATAGAATTTTGGACAGAAACAATGGGATAGTGATGTAATACCAGATCTTATAGACAAATTCTTTACATTTGGTTAGAGGTCAAGATTTCCTACAGAATAGCATCAGTAAAGTTTGCAAGACAGACATTGTGGTAGACTGAAAGTTTGCTGTGTCTCAATTTGCAGGACATGCCAAATATTACTTAGGGTTAATAGTTTAATAATGAGGAATGCGCTCATACTTATCTGTAGTACAAAATTTAAATATCTGGACACAAATTAGTTTTTTCAGGCTCTGAGCTTCAGCATCATGGATTGTACATCTGTATATACAGATGGACAAACCTCCAGTAACATCATGTTAGGTTTCCTGGACGGTAGTTTTAAAGCTTAGTGAGTTAACCCTGGCCGCTGCCATCTTGCCAGTGCCTGACTCCTCCTAACTTCTGACAATCCAAAAATGAACAAAAAGGTGGAGCAGAATTGGAGCTGAGACATGCCATGCACATGACTCTGGGTGATGGACTGGCCTACGACTGCACTCATCTGTCACTCAAAATGACCAAGCTCTGAATAACGTATAACTTTAAGCCTCAATGCATTTTAAACAGATAAGTTATATATAAAATTCACCCATGTACAGTTATCATAAACAGGGAAATTAGCTATAGAGACCAAAACTGTTTTTTGTACCATGCTGTAAACGTATTAACATGGGGGTCTATGGAGATTGACTGACTTCTGGAGTCAGCCTCAAGTGGCCATTTGACAAACTGCAGTTTTTGGCACTTCTATGTTGGCTTAAGTTTTTTTGTCCCGGAGGTTGCCGCTTCTTTAACACATTCCATTTGAAATATAGTAATGGGTAATGCAATGGTATCTGTTCTGACTTTTGCTTTGAGCAGGTTTACACCAATATATATAGCACTGTGTGTGAGAGAGATAGCCTTTTTTAACTCATGGTGCCCAAATTGCAAAGTGTTCAAAGTAATTGGACTTGCCATGCAAATTTGTACACTTGGGTATCTTGGGTAGCTGTGTGTCATTTTAGTGTTAGTTCAAGTGGCTCAGGTGGCAGAGCAGGTTGTTCAGTAATCACAGGGTTGGTGGTCTAATCCCCGACAACTCCACATACCGAACTGTCCTTGGGCATGACTCTGAACTTGAAATTGCTCCCCATGGCCGCGGAGCACCTTGCATGGTGCATTAGTGTGCGAGTGTGTGTGTGAATGAGAAACATTGTAAAGCGCTTTGTAAAACCACTACAGTTAAGAGGTGCTATAAATATGCAGACGATTTATCATTTTAATATTTACAGAAGAGCTCACAAGTAGCTCAGAGCTGATTGAGAGCTGCCATGTAATAAGCACAAAGTGTGGAGAAAAAGGAAGAGTTGTAGTATCAGTTATTTCATTTCCAGTTGATTATGCTGAAGCATACAGCCTGAAGAACAAAAAAATATGGAACTGTCCAAATTTTTATAGTCTGGGCTGTATATCTTAGAGCTAATGAACAGCTAAGAGAATGTGATGGTTTTTCTCCACAGCTGAGACATACAAAAGTTAGAGAGCTTAATTTGCATATTGTAATTGAAATAGATTTGCAAAACCTTATGAAACCTTTACTTTGCAGAGTTTTTGTACCCTTACAAAATTATTTCGTCTAATAATGGTCAATCTAACACTGATAAAATGAAGACCTTGAAACTGCAAAATAATCTCTCATACGTGGATTTTTTTATTTTTTTTACATGGTCAAATATTTAAATACTTGTATGCTCAAAACCACACATTGATCACATAGTGCAATGTTATTTTCATTAAATGCAGTAGGATTTCATCATTCACCTCTCAAAGCAAGGTCAATCCTTTACAATCATGTCCTAGAAACTTCGAACATAGATGAGTTATCGCTGAACACTACAATGACAGCTTAGCATCAGCATTCGGGGAGGGAGAAAATGCATTCCTTTATGAGCCATTTGTACAACGCTTCTTTCTATCAAATCTGTAACAAGCCCAATTTCTGTTGGTAATCCCTCTGTGAACGAACACATTGATATGTAAATTGTTGTCTCAGAATGGCAGAATAGTTATTAAAAAGAGGAGACAGATTGAAAATGATTCAGGGACGACCTTAGTAATGTATTCATACCATGGCAGCTCATTGCTGCCCTAACATTTCCAATGTAACACATGCCATCACCAGCACTTGGTTCACAATCACTACTTCACAGTTTTGCTTGATACATTTTCAACAGAGCAGAGTTAAAGGAATACAACTGCTTGAAAGTGTCATTTATAGCCAGATACCGCCATCACACATCTAAGATGGAAAATAGACATTGTAAATTTAAAAACAAATAGCCAATGAGGCTCCCTCTAGGGCTTTTTAAATTGCTGTGCTACAAATACTACAAAATACATTAATGTGAAATGTCATATTTTCTAACTCTGTATTTAACTGGAGCAATCGTTCTTGTTCTCAACTCACTGTAAACTGTCAAAGGCTTTTTAGCTTCTTTCTGTCCTTCTTGTCTCCAGCAATTTTCCAGAGGCAGCTCTGCCATGTTATTTCCACATGCTGGCTCTTATATGATAGGGACATATATTGACATTTTCTCTCCCCCTGCTCCTAACCTATGCGCGTTCACATCAATCTCAGTCTCCGGGAGAGATCAGCAGAGCGCACAGGCACAGTAAAGGTCCTAACCCCTACAGTGTACTGGAGCAACAATGATCTGCACGTGCAGAAAGAATCTCCCAACGTAATAACTATCCCATCAAACCATGGGTTTTAAAGGGCTTATGGCAAACCAAATCCTGGTGACTCTGGCTGACCTCACTGTGATGGAAGAATTCACGAGGGAAGCCTTACCTTCAAACATCCCATATATTTCCTACCAGAAGTTCCTCTATTTCCACAGACATAGATGTGAGGAAATTGAAGATGGCATGATTATAAATTCAGAAATTTAAGTGAATTTTTGCCTGGTCAATTTATAGGCTACTATTACTTTTAACAAATATGTATTGAATCAGTTTGAATTTATGGGGTGTTTCAATACATCAATTCCAGCTTCTTACATAAATAATTGAAAACTTTCTAACTCTAATGAATGACTTGTTCTAAGTCTGAATGGCCTGTCGTTTTGTGTCTCACTCTCTAGCTGCTTCTGTCTTACCATCCCCCACTCCAATCCTCTGCCCTCTGTGCTTTTATCCATCTTCCATTCTTGTGCTCCTCATCTCCCCCCCCCACCAGCCTCGCCTTCATCTCTTCCTCCTCCACTTGCCTCTCCTTTTCTGGCACATCCCTCTGTCCGTGTGTTGCCATCCAGAAGAGGTAGTAGTGATGATAGTGGCGATGCACGGTCCAGGCACCGTGCGCGACAGAGTCATGGAAGAAACACGTGGCATCATCATCACCATCATTGTCATCATCAGCCAGATGAGGAGAGCCAAACTTGAGCTCTGTCCGTCCCCATCAGGCTGGCTGACAGTCACAAACTCATCTCTTATTCACTCCCCTCATCAATTATACACAGGCCAAAGGAGCCCTGAGAGGCAGGAGGCTGCAAAGGCCCCTCTCCACGTGTCGTCCATAACTGCGGCGCAAATACACATCGCAGTGCTGTGTGTTCAGCCCTCATCATCAATGTCCTCCTTCACTCTCTCTGAGAGCAGGAGGCAGCTTGTCATCATGCCTTTAACATCCGCTGCAATGTGCGGATGTCATGTATCTCATTGTGAGGTTAAGGTCAGATTGTGTGACCAACAATGGCATGATGATAAGAGAGTGTAGACCTGAGTGGTCGGAGTAAAGATCTGTTTTCCATGAGGTGTTCATTGATGGTGGCCTAAATCAGGCTCTAGTAATGAAGCAAAACAGTCATGTGAGAGAGGAAGTCCATCACTATGAAAAGTGTTTGCTTTTTGGAGACATTTGGAGAAAAAAACATTTGATCCTCACCGTGCCTATTAATAAAGGTGATATATTCAAACATATGACACACCACATAGGCATTTTGCAGACAATTTGATAAAATATTTGCCGTATTATATAGGAACAGTATAGACAGAAAATTTGGGGAAATAGAGCAGGGAAATGACATGCCATAAATATCCATCTGGACAGGAATCAAACTGGGGACACACTGCTGACGGCATTTGGGCCCATGTGGTATGTGTCCTAACCAGCTGGGTGTCTGGTTGCTCCCATTTTCATTATTTAAATAATTAAAAAAAAACAACACATTAGTAACACGGTAAAAGTAAGCACACCCCCACATTTATCACACCTCCAAATCCATAAAATTAGAAACATGG
>OMNN01102738.1:9491-20413 GCA_900302755.1 Chromis chromis
GGGGCACGAATGAAATTACCGTAATGATCGTAATGACAATGTCGTTGCGATTTACAGCCAATATGGTGTCATTACGGTAATTTTACGGTAATTTCATCCAGCGGATTCCTGGGGGGGCACGAATGAAATTACCGTAATGACACCATATTGGCTGTAAAGCGCAACGCCTCAGCTTTCAGAAACCGTTGGATTTATTTCCGATAGCACAAACGGTGACATTTACGGTATTCCAAAGTGCGCTAGCCCAAAGACGACAGGACTGGTTTGTCTGGAACCAGGTTTTTAAGACATCAGGACGCTGCAGTTTCAAGGCGGAGATGCTTGTTTGGAAAAAAACAACAACATATGGACACGTGGAAAAAAACTAGATTTTACTGGGCGAGGTCTTTGACAGCATTTTTGACAGTGACACATGTTTTTAAAGGAATGTGCTAAAAAAAAAAAAACTCTCAGGTGTGGTAGGAAGGAACAACACCCAGCCTACATGCATGACATAAACTTGAATAACTAGTGTTGCTCATCCAGCTCGTGGTGAGAAAACAATCCATTCCTGTGTTTCTGTTCGCTGTACAGATCCTGAGCTCATTTCAACACTCGGCATTGATTCATGACCTCATGACACATCACCGATTGCTCAACAACAACATGATCAGACTGGTCCCGTGAAGTGAATGAGGCTTTTTTTTTTCCCACAGTGTGAGTGGCATGTCCCTGAACGCATCACCCACTTAACCTGCGTGGAAATAAACTCGGCACACTGGCTCCACGCTCAGCTAACCACCAACAGCAGCCCACTAAAGTGTTTCCGTGGCCGCGTCTAGTTGAGCAGCAGCCGGGTGGGAAATCAGGGGAAGCTGCTAGCGGCTAAGCTAGCTCCGGAGCTTTCTGTCATTTACGTCCAAAAACTACAAAGTCAATACGTGACTCCGCCTGGACATGAATCTACATTTAATTCCTGATAATTACTCCGATTATACGTGACTCTGTCCCCGTGAAACAGTCTTTTTTCATTGCTTTGACTCATCTGGACAGCTAGCATTTGGCTAACCGGGCTAAGCTAGCAGACTAACGGTGATAAACACAACCCCTGCCAGTTGACATTTCACTCTCACACATTCACTACAAAGTTTAAACCGGCACCGAGTTGAAGCTGCTCTAACGGCAGGGAAGTGTGTAGCCGGTGGCGGGTACGGCTAAACTCACACCCCCCCTCCGTCCCTCTCTCCCTCCCCGGCTCCAGCAGAACTTGGGGGTTAGCTCCGTGCTAGGCTAGCTGACTCACCTGTACGTGAGAGACCACCAGGCTCTTGTTGCCCTCTCCGTGATACTTCCAGTCGTTTTCGTCCATTTTGTCCAGTTCCATCACACCGGCGGCGACTAGCTGAGCTCCCGTCAACGGCCACAAAGCGACACACAACGGCACGGCAACATACAAGAGCGGCGACCGGAGCTGCCGGCCGTTAGCAGGAATTTAGGAGAACTACAAGCGGGACCGACTGCTAATGCTGCCGCTCCTGCCGCTCCTGCCGCCCGGGCGTCAAATCCGCCTTCCGCAATAGCGAGTGTGACTTCAAAATAAAAGTCGAATGAACGGACACTAATTTTTACTGAGCAACAAACAGCAAAAATATATATGGACTGGCACAGGAATGAGTCCTAAAACCCAGAAGTGAGTTAGCTTTGGTTCCTAACCTATGTCACAAACATTAATCCATTATTTATTTTACAGAAAAGAGCGGTAAGAATCATTCATAAAGTACACTACAGAGAGCACACCAATAGACTGTTTTTTAGCTCAGGTTTATTGAAACTTAAAGATTTAGTTGAGTTACAGACACTTGTAATTATGTTCAGAGCAAAGAGTAAAGCATTACCAAAAGGTTTACAAAAGATGTTTGTTTTTAGTTCAGAATATGAAGAGCATAAGAGAAAATGTAATTTTAAACATCAGTTTGCACGGACAACTTTAAAACAGATGTGTATTTCGGTAACAGGTAACAAATTGTGGAATTCCTTAACTAATGAATTGAAGAGTTGTGTTCAAATATTCCAGTTTTAAAAAAATGTACAAGGAGAAAGTTTTTAAACTGTATGAAATTGGCAATTAGTGTGTTTGGTGTGTGTTTTTTCTCCTTATTAATGTGGAGGTGAAGCCAAAGATTCAAAATTGTCAGAATTGTTTTGTGTTGCCAAGGAATTTCTCGCTAAGTCGTAATTGGACAGACCATCCAGACATTTCTTGTTTGTTTTTTTTGAGTAAGGGGCAGGGAAAAATAAGATGTATTCTTCTCCCTGCTCCTTTCCGAACATGATAGGATTGTGAATACTTTTTTTTTTCTTTCTTTTTTCCTGTGAACATTATATGTTCACATGTTTGGAACAAATAAACGAAACGAAACGAAACGAAACAAATATAAATGGTGCCTATATTAGTAATACTGTGAAATCTGAATGGGGTGACACAGTGGAGCAGTGGTTTGCATGTTCACCTTACAGCAGGGAGGTTTTAAACTTACTGGTTCTTTCTATGTTGGGTTTGCATGTTCTCTTTGTGGCTGTGGAGGTTTTCTCTGAGTGCTTCGGCTTCCTTCCACAGTCCAAAGAAATACATGGGAGGTTAATTGGTGATTTAAACAATACATAGTCTAGAGCGATCAGCCACAACATGATGACCACTGACAGGTGAAGTGAATAACATCGATCATATCGGTACTATGTGGTGTTCTGCTGGAAAACCTTGGATCTTAACATCTGTGTTGATGAGACTTAGACACCCAAATAAACATTGTCCCAGAACAAGCACACTCCCTCATGCAAATGGAAATCCTAAATGTCACTGCAGGAAAATGCACCCCACCACATGGCAACAACATCAACCAATCAGCAACATCTTGAGGAACATGACAATGGCCCAAGATGTTGATTTGACCTCCAAACTTCCTAGACCCCATTCTGATCAAGCATCAACAGGATGCAGTGGAACAAATTGGATTGACAGAGACCCCACTGCACAAGCCAGAGTACCCAAAGGATCCACTGCCCTGGTCCTGGTGCCAGACCCCATAGGACACCCTGAGAGGTCCTCTGGTCTATGCCCAATGGTTCAGAACAAATAACAACAAATGTTACCCCCTTATTTAGTAACTACTTGTCTTGTTCCTAATAGCTGTCCCATACACAAAAAGTATTTAATTGATAGCATGTAAATGTAGAATATTCACACAGCAGCTTTTAAGCTGTAATGCCAACCATGGACTATATATACAGCCTACGTCTATATATACAGTCATGCATTTGTAACCGCAGCACGACAATGTAAAAGTTTAATTAAGAGTTGTTTTTACCAGTACCATACGCTGCTGAAGCTCAGGTGTTTTGCTGTGTTATATTTGGAGAGATTGTAGCATGCAGCAACATTACTGACTCATCCTTTTTATAATTTTCCAGGAATCATAGGAATCTGTCAGACAGTACATTTCCACTCTCTCTGTCTGTCCCTGCTGCATTTTTTGTACCCTATTTGCGAGCACAAATGCACACTGGTCCATACAAATGCATGGGCAATCAAGCAGAACATAGCCAGCATCTTCCCTCAGACATTACGTTTATGACAGAAGATAAGACGGAGTTTGGTTGTAAGCTCGTCAGCGGAGAAACATCTTTTCTGTCAATCGGCAGCAGTGAAGTTGCTTAGCAACCTTTGGCCTTGATGGCAGGAAATGATGTCATGCTTATGAGACAAAACACAGGCAGACGCACAAATACACAGATAACAACACGCACACACACACACAGCATGGTGGATGAGAGGAATAATGAGTAGTGATGATAATCTGGGCAGGGGTTAAAACAATATATTAATCTTCTCTAATGGTATCACTGATCTCTGACTCCATTAAGGATGACCTTATACATTTACTTGCACACACACGCACACACAAACAAACGCACATTTGCATGGACTAAGCTGAGAATTTGCTTTTATGTGCTGCTGTTTGAGGAAAACTACATCTGCTATCTCTGTGCTCCTTCAACCCGACACTGAACCCATCTCCAGCCTGTTTCCTCTGTGATCCAGCAGTCACGCCATCCCTCCGACTAGGTACACACAACAACGCAATCACACACACACACACACACACACACACATGCGCGCATAGTGAAGCTTATTGCTGTGTGCTCTGGGAGGGAGAGGGAGGTAGTGACATGTGGAGTTGTATTTTGGAGCTGAGGCCTATGAGAGAAGATCTTTATTGTTAATCAGTTTCCCTCCCGTGCTAAAAGTTGCAGGACTTGGAGCGCCACACAGTGTTCAGTCTGGCTCACTGCACGCTTCCTTTCAGGACACCTCACTTTAATAATTCATGTTTGTAAGGGAATGCGCTGCCAAAGCCCCTGAAAGTCACGATTGAGTCCGAGGTGCTGCTTGACGCATAGTCCGTCCTCTCTGACTAATCCAGTTGTGTCCAAATATATCTGACGCTCCTTGTGCTGCATTCCATCCTTAGTCTTTCATTTGATTCATTTATGAGGTGCATGTTTGTTTATATATTCGTCCATCTGGCATTTCAGACTTTTTTTTGTGACAAATATCCACAGTTAACATTTAAAAAGGTCTAACCCATTATTATTAGAGAGTCAACACGGATTAATACAAAAACAAGTAAACCCACTTATATTGTTTTTAGTGTATTATAGCAGCTTTTTATGCACTCAGAACTACTTTTGTTCATAATGTTAATGTCTGAGTATGGTTGAAAGGTTAGCAATTTACTACTACAGCCCTAAAACATAGTAATAATGATAATTTTATTTATATAGCACCCTTCATACAAGGTTTGCAGCTCAAAGCGCTTTACAACAAGGAAACATCCGCAATATTACAAGGTAGGAACACTTAAAACATTAACAACAAAGACTTATACACCTTACCTACACTACCACAAACAGCACTACCATCACCTACCCCTGCCTCACACCAACTGCACCAAGAAAAGTGGGGATGGGATACAGACCCTGGTTCGGGTAGGGGGTAGAAGAGGTAAAGATGAAAGTGGGGATGGGATACAGACCCTGGTTCGGGTAGGGGGTAGAAAGTATAGAGGGTGCTGAAGGAGGAGGCCTAACTGCCTCGCCTGACACTAACCTCACTATCCTGCTTGTGTATAAGTCTCTCCATGGTCTAGCACCAAAGTACATCTCTGACATGTTGGTCCCATATGAACCATCTGGGACCCTGAGAACCTCAGGATCAGGTCTTCTGCTGGTGCCCAGAGTCAGAACTAAACACGGTGAAGCTGCATTTCAGTTCCATGCAGCTAAACTCTGGAACAGTCTTCCTGATGACGTGAGACAGGCCTGTACTCTGACAGTGTTCAAGTCCAGGCTGAAAACGGTTCTGTTTAGCTGTGCATATGCTATCTGCACTGTTCTCTTTTACTTGATTCAAATTGATATTATCCATGTTTTATTGATTATGTTTTAAATTTTAATTGTGTGTTTTTTAAAATTGTCTATGTTTTATTTTGCTTTGACTTTTTAACTACAATTATAAGATAGATGATGTGCTCAATGTTCAACTTTTGTTTGACTGCAGTACATTTTCATTTGCAGTGTTAGGACATAGGAGTGATTTCCATTTTAGGTTCATGTCATTCCTCAGGTGGTGTATTGACTATTGGGCAAATCCAGGTAGCTCACTGCACCGATGGACAGGTGACCGCCAAAACATCAATATTTTTTACTGGCCCTGTTTGTCTACTTACCTGCTCTGTCTGTGTCTGAGTGCACATGAGAATGTGCTCATCACAACCAAGTAAGTTAATGTATGTTAACATTCTAGACCAGAGATGGGCAACTCCGGTCCTCGAGGGCTACTATCCTGCATGTTTTAGATGTCTCCCTCTCCCAACACACCTGATTCAAATGATCAGCTCATCATCAAGCTCTGCAGAAGCCTGATAATGATCCTGATCATTTGAATCAGGTGTGTTGGAAGATGGACACATCTAAAACATGCAGGATTGTGGCCCTAGACGACCGGAGTTGCCCATCCCTGTTCTAGACTAATAAAACTTTCCTGACTGGATGTTAGCAGATGTATGAATGCATCCAGAATGTTACTAGAAAACAGAATATGATCAGTCACATTTAACTGAATTCCAACAATGGTGCACATGCAGTCAGAATAAGAGTTTAATGGATCTACTTGATGTTCTGTTAGGACTTGTTTTTAAGTGCTCAGCAGTTCAGTTCAATTTGTTGTATTTGTGCTGTACTGCATTAGTGGTGGACTGTTGTTTCTCTCCTGTAACCCACATGACGTTTCCCTAGAACAACTCAGGTTTCTGTAAAAGTTTCACCCAAATGTTGATGAATAGATTCATGAGCAAATGCTTCAGGGAAAGATAGATTTTTGAGGGTTTTTAAATAATATGTTATTTTTGATTTTCCAACAAGATACCTAAGGAAGCAAGATAATCTTTCCTGGACCTAAAAAACAGTCCTGGCAACTTCCAGGCTGAGACTTTCCATATCAATACTCATCTTCAGAATTGGTTTCCGGTTCGAACATGCATGGCTGAATTAGTGTCATGACTTGCTGTTTTGATACTTAGAGATGTTTTACAGTGTTTGAGTTGTAGATGAGCAGGTGAGTGAATGAGGAGAGGTGTATATGAGAGAGAGAGAGACACAGACTTCATAGATATGCACATTGTAAAGGAAGCAACGGTGTGGAGTTACAGCTAAGCCGAAAGGGATTATTTTAATGGAAAAGCTTCTAAATATGTAACTTTGATACATGGAGATGATTTTTGAGGGGTTTAATCAATGACTGGAGAGGGATTTTAACAAAACTGCATTAGCTGCCTACCCGCTACTTTGTTCGCCCACCATCCACCCCATCACCTCCTGCCTACTCTGCTGCACTTAATAAATGTGGTGCTTCAGTCATTAAAAAAGCTGTTTTAATCAAGCCAGGAATTACATCATCCAAAGGAGAAATGAGACCAGGTTCAAATAAATATAGAAAAAATAAAGCAAAACTAACAGAACAACGGTTAAAGACTGTTATAAAAAATGTGAGTGGCTGTAGTTGCTCTTTTCAATGGGAACAAGATAAAATTAGTATATATATGTGTGTGTATATATGGCCACAACATTGTGACCACTGACAGGTGAAGTGAATACCATTGATCATATTGGTACTATGTGGTGTTCTGCTGGAAAACCTTGGATTTTAACATCCATGTTGATGAGACTTAGACACCCAAATAAACATTGTCCCAGAACAAACACACTCCCTCATGCAAATGGAAACCCCAAATGTCACTGGCCTACCCCCACAGGATAATGAACCCCACCACATGGCAACAACATCAACCATTCAGGAACATCTGGAGGAACATGACAATGGCCCAAGATGTTGATTTGACCTCCAAACTTCCTAGAGCCCATTCTGATCAAGCATCAACAGGATGCAGTGGAACAAGTTGGATTGACAGAGGCCCCACTGCACAAGCCAGAGCACCCAAAGGATCCACTGCCAGACCCCATAGGACACCCTGAGAGGTCCTCTGGTCCATGCTCAATGGTTCAGAGCCTTTTTGACCACATAAGGGGGACCAACACAATATTAGGCAGGTGGTCATAATGTTATGCCTGATCGGTGTATATAAGCACATCTGAAATAGATTTGCATCACTTTGCCTCTTCAAGCACTGGGAACTTGTCTGGTCACTCTTCTCAGGTCTCTTTCTCTTGTCCTAACTGTGTGGTGTCATGGAAGCTGCACAGTGCAAGAGAATCTCTAAAGATGTGCAGAGCTTCTGTTTGAGGAGATGATGATGAGAGTAACTCAGTTCCCACAACAGGAAGACCACCCAGCTTGCTATGGTAGAAGAACCCCAACTTGCCAGGGGAAGAGCAACCAACCATCCACAGAGAAAACACAGGAACAGGACCTCAGACAGCACCAAGAGGAGCGAGAATACTTAGATCGAACTCTCATCATTTACAGTAAGTGAAAAATCCCGCCTACCTGCTAACATTTGGTGCCTGCACCACACAAATAGCAGTGAGTCATGTTGACAACATAAAGTCTGTGTTGCATCAATGAGGGTCAGAGATTTGGAAAGATCTGGAAAGAGGTAGACATGGTAGACACAATCACATACCTAATTTGGGATCCTCATCTTTGCAGATGTCTGCTAATCAACTGCAAGTCTGTGAGATGCAGATACTGGAGATGTATTTTCCAGGCAACAATGTTTGCAGACCTTTTACACCCTTCCAAGAGGAATCAGTTTTGATGACGAGGACACAAGAAAGGGACTATTTGCCAGCAAAATACACTGACAAGTGGGGAAACAGCTTCAAATTCTACATAACTCTGGGCCCAATGGAACAGTGGGAGCACCTTGTGGGATTTATAGGTTGATACCCATATAGACAGTACATGTCATCCAAGCTAGCGAAATATGGCATAAAACATTGGCTTGTTTGTGATGCTATTTTATGTTGTGCATGGATCCATACATCTTCTGCAGCTATACACTGGAAAGACCATTTATCATGAGTTAAAGCACAAAAATGTATGACATTAATAACATTAACAGTAATCTAGATGAGGCCATATTGCTAATATGGCTTGAGGGAAAGTTAGAAAACTGAATTGCTTGGTTATTTCATGAAATTTTCAATTTGGTTAGTTATTAATCCAACTAAAAAGTGAAAAATGTGAATAGAGCACAAAGAGTATTCATATATGCTTATTTATTACATTGTGTATTTCTCATTTAAGATTTTTTTTTTCTTAGGATGTCTTTTAAACATCTGGCCATGAATGTTTGCCTTGTAGTCTGTTCTCTTTTTTGTTCTCTATTGATCAGTGAGCACTGTCCTTGTCAAGCAAACAAGTCTTACATTCTGCATGACTCTTGATTTTGGCACAAAAACAACTTTATTCAAGAAAATATTGCAGATTGGATTAATACAGAGGACGGCTGTCATCATTGTCATAATAATAAACATGCAGTTAAGGATATGGAATGGTCATGGTTAAAAGTAATGTTGAGTATTGTTTTTTAAAAGTACAGATACCGTCTCCCATGTTACAGTCAATGTTTTGTTGACCCACCCATCCACCCTGAACTCCTCTGCCAGCCTTGTCACTGGGAAATGTAAGAATGAGCTGTCAGAAACTGCTTACATATGCACCCTATGGGGGCATTTTTATAGGCAATAAACCAACAAAACAGAATAAAAAGTAAAATGAGGTGTTTCATAAACATGAAATGAAATAAACCCACAACTGCCACAATCGGTTACTATGATTAAGTATTAAATTTACCAGAATCTGATTCAATCTCTAACAGACTGTTCCACTCAAAAGGAAAAGAATGCTGACATACGCAGTCCTCCGGCCAGACAATGTGATTATCTCCACATCTTGTTCAGAAATGTATGAAACAGCAAGCTGATTCAAATTGCTTCTATAAATTCAGTGTCAAGAAGGAACGGACAATACATGGCACTTAATGTCCACTGCACTGTGAGTCAAATGACTACACTGAAAGTATTCTCTTAGTTTCCTGTTAAATGTAAGGGTTGGCAGTGCTGGAGCAGAGATAAGGATTGAGAAATGGTCACGAGTGAGAATCGGTGATGAGGTGGGGAAAAGGCCAGAGAAATGCCAACTCAGGCTTCTGTCTCCGAGTGTCTGATTGTTCAGCAGGACCCCTCTCTAAGTGTCTGCCAGGGCCGCTCTGAATGCATGCCAATTATCACGCCCAACAATGTTTCTCAACAATACTTTAACGATGTGCCGTTTGTTGAAAAGCCACTAAGCTCTCAGGAGTTAATTGGTTTTTAAAAAGCAATATAAAATCCCATCGCAATAATCAGTTCTCATAGACTCTTTTCTCTCTCCCATCAAACAAAGACGCTAATTGTTTTAAGACCGACTGTGAGCGTTTCATGCGAAATTACCTAGAGTCTGTGTCATAATATGCACAGCTTGGGCGTTTGGCAGGAGAGAGGCGAAACAGATTTTTGGTGTTCCCCCCTTTTTTCCCATTTAGTTTCACTATTTACACAAAGAAAGTTTGAGGTTGTAAAAAAAATCAGAGGAGGATCGCTTTGTTTTCTGAGAAGCGTTGGCTCGTATAAGTTTCTACTGGAAAATTATTTTGGTTAGACATTTAAACTCTGGTTTAAAATTGAAAGCCTCTCCACAGCTTTATAAAAAAAAATTAAATTGGCCCTTCTCTTAGAAAAAAACACTCTTATATCTCAAACTAATATGAGTGTTGGATTAAAAAAAATAGGATTATAAACTGGAAGAGTAATTTTAACAATATCCACCAAGCTTTGCACTTAGACACAGAATAGTGCATCACAAATATTCTACTACTCAGTTTTTACCACAGGTGGCAGTTCAAGCAAAAGATTAAATAAAATATAAATCCGTGAGAAAAATTATGACAGGTCCTCCTCATATTAGGCCTTCAGTTTTTTCAGTATGTCCCACATAATTGGAAACCAAAATGAAAGACAAATATATAGTTAAAACACATGCAAGTCTTTGAACTGCATATCTAAATCCGTTGAAATTAGCCAATATTTATTCTTAGCATCTATTGATATTAAAGCTGGCTTTGAATATAATTGTACAGATGTGGGATTTAACGATTTGGAGGCTGCTGACATTGCAAAAATGCATGAAATGTATACGTCTTTTTAGCAATCACAGAAACACACTCTTATCCTATTCTAAAAGGATAAACCCTTAATAAGACAGATCAGATGAATCCCATAACACAACATGTAATATATTTGCTAAACTGCATCGTAAATATATAGTAAGTAATATGTAATTATAACACAGATGAAATGAGAAATATCTTGGCAGTAATTCAAAA
>OMNN01102748.1:4485-16339 GCA_900302755.1 Chromis chromis
GTCTCCAGGACCCCAAACAGAATGTTTAAAGAGTAAAAGACAACTAATAACTCGAAGTTACGTCACATCAGAAAGAAGTTAGTGGGTTCACCCAAATTACAGGAAGCAAATTTGCAGAATATTTTGGATTTATTTGAATGGTCTCTGAGATTTCTGGCTCCTATCAAACTACATGGAACTACTTTATGCCTAAGAAATAGTCCCCATGAGAACTATTGACAGTGTGTAGGCCTGTGTTTTGTCCTCAGTAATCAGGACATTAATTACAGAGAGGTTGCTGTTTAATTTTTTAAATCTTAGTATAAGAAAAAACTGGAAATGTATTGAGTTGGGAGAAATCCAGAAGTCAAAAATGCTCTTAAAGTCTTGAACTAAATGTAATGCTATATGCCAGAAGTTGCAACTTAGAAAATGTATCCTTAGTAATGTGGTTTTCTTTTGGGAAAAACCTGAGCATGTTTTTTTGCAGATGTTTGCTCTTCTTAGCCCTTCCCTGCACCCATTCAGTAGGTAAATAAGTTGACTTCTGTGAGACTGGTGCTCAGTGTGTCAGAGGGGTGGGTGAGAAGATGGATGCTATGTTTGTACCGGGAACAAGCCTCGCTCGTCAGGACATGAGGACACTGACGCTAGCATCCTGGGCCGTGTGACAGTTAGCCGTGACAGTTGGCTGTAATGACCTGAGCTCCTGCGCTCTCGGCAGGGTGAAGCTTTTGGGGGCGGGAGAGAGTGAGCAGGGGGTGAAGGGTGGTGGCTGTGGGTGAGGCATGCAAGGGGGACAGATGCCAGCTGAAACTGTGGGAGGGGAACGAGTTTCTCTCCAGCCCTCAGGCAGCTAACACTCCAACTACATTACTGTCATATAGGAGTCCATTCTGGCCAAGCATTGGCCCGTCACCCACTTTGACTCCCCGCTGTCTGTTCAGTCAGCCAGTGACAGCAGTTAAACAGCTTCTACTTGAGGCACTTTTCCAGACTTTAATGTGGCAACTTCTGAGTCAAACTTACTCTGCCACACACAGCCCTAATATGTATTTGAGTGTGTTTGCACAATTCTTGACCGCTTTTAAAAAATGGTGTTGACATATTGTTATTGATCGGGAGCAAAAGAAAGAAAGATGAGCGGCATTTCCATAAAATAATACATTAGGATGATGCATTTCTGCTTCAGGCATCTAGCATTGGGTCTGTGGTGTCTTAGAGGCAGACACAGAGTGACAGAGAAACAAAGTGAGAGGAGGGGAGGGGAATGGCTGAACAAGAAAGGAGGACGTAGACTGAACGAGCAGGAGAGGAAACAGCAAGAAAATGAGAGAGAGAGAGAAAAAGAGAGAGAGGAATCAATGGTGAAGCGCCTGATAGATGCTGTCTACGAGGTCATTATTGGCCATTGTGTGTCTTTGGCATGGGATAGGAGAAAATGTGACAGATAATTAGGAGGTGGTGATTTAAAGGGAGAAAAGCAAGGCTTGGCTACGGGGAACACAGTCGATGGACAGAACAAATAAGTCAATAGAATAAACAAAGCCAGCGTGCTCAGTGTACATATGCACCACTAACTCAGCAGCACAGCATGGGCAGTGTCCAGCCTTGTGAGTCACACCTGCATATGCATGCACTACTTATGAGCTAAGAGCTGTTGGGATTACACATAATGAACCAGTCCACCTGTGTGTGCAAATGCTTTGCATTTATAACAAGCTTTTGGATTGTTTTATGTATTCACAAAGGTAACTGTAAAATTTTGTTTGTTTTTTAATGCTGATACAATAGGTTAAAACTATTTTCCTACTATGTTTATGGCTGCTTCTTCCTTGGCCTTGGAACAGAAGTTTTCCAATAACACACCAGTATACATAGTGGAATAAATTTGTATACAAAAACAGAGTGCAAATATTGCTGAGGCAGGAATGGTTGACTGCCTGTCATTTCAGATCAACCTCTTCCATATCTGGCCCAGTGCAGGTTTGGGATGTTTGTCTGTCTATCTGCTTATCTGTCTGTGTGACTGGGTGTCTGTTTGCCTCTGTGTCTGTCTGTCTTTTACTCTATCCAGACAGACTTGGCACATTGCCTGCCCTCTGCCACATGATTAGCCTGGAAGCGGCTGGGGTGAAATTGATTTGAAGTGGCCTCAAAGCATATGAAAGATTGATGCTTCGCATCAACTGCAGCCACTTGAATAGTACCTTCCCACCTCCCAAATGTCCCTCTTGTCCCTGTTCTGCTCCAAACATCCTGATTTAACCAATGACAAACAAAACTGAAATATAAATGGTATATAGATATATGCCTTGGAGAGTGAGAATAAAACAATAGACTGTGGTTCAGAAACATTAGATACAGAATAATAGCAGTATTACTGTAAAAGTGTCAATCAGCGGAGATTTTTGCTGAACCTTTACTATGTGGCGTTTGGGAGTGTAACTGGATTTATATTCAAAAACTTACCAAAGATGTAAGCCTGCTGTACTCCAGTGTTTATGTAGTCAAATGCTTCTTAGCATCAGAAAATGTGACCTACTGTGAATTACTTGCTATTTGAAAGACCTGTCAGTTACCTTGTAAGTGACAGCAGTTTCAAGATCTGACACTGTTGATGCTCTTGTTCTATGTTTTGGTTACAGATTGGGCTGGTTTTTTGTGCAGGTAGATGCAGGTTATTTTACTGAAGGGCAGAGTGGGGTTCTTTTAGCTTCATTTCAGTGTCTTCAGCAACCCTCTAGATGTCACAGTGGGATGAGAGAGGAGAAGCAGTAGAGGATGTGTCACTGGTTATCCAACAACATGCCACAATGTTTGTATCAAAATTGCCTTTTTTTCCAAATGTCAAAGCAGATCAACTGAGCACTCTGCGTGGTGCATCCCTGTTCTTTCATGTTTCATGTTCTGTTGCATGCACAGACCTTTTTACCACCAACAAACTCTTTTCTTCTGTATTGTGTTTATTATCTGTTTCATATTTGTCATAAAAGCAAATTGCACAGCTTTAATTCAATTACGGTAGTGAAGATTGTCAGATTTCTCAACAACAGCTTTCATACATGAAGCATTTCCCTCCAATGATAAACTCCATCCTGCAACTGATGGCACAAGGTACGTTGTGTGTTCTTACTGTCAGTTTGACTGCACTTTGCACAACCAGCATCAAGCACAAGCCTCTGTTCGTGTGGACATCAAGCTAGTTAGCTACATTTCAGTGCTCAGCCTGTCATTTTATGAAAAATCATGAGGGGTGTTGAAGACAGTGATGCTTTGGGCACACGCATATTCATGAGAAATCAAGACAATTAAAATTTCTCTCTGGTCTGTACAACTTTTAATCATCTGCGCCACCAATTATTTTCCGTATCTGCATGGAAAAGAACTGTGGCAAGTATTATGTAGATTGGGGTTTAAAAAGAGTTTGTCACCCCTAATAATTGCGATTGTACTCCGAATAACCTCAGAATATGGCAACATTTCCGATGGATTGCATCAGATAATATATAGGTGATGATGTAGGAGTGCGTCAGCTGTTTTTTTCAGTGACATGAGCACGCTCTGCAAAGAGTCGCAGACATTCCTTGCTTGTCTCAGGGTGGCACTTGGTGAGCTTTTCATTTTGTCTTCTATTTTAAATGATAAACTGAAGCAGCTTAAGAGCTTCTGACAACATTCAGCCATAAATGCAGTGTGTAATCAGTTTTGTTGTATAAAGGTTGCCAATTGTTATTGTGGAATAATCAATAATGTGGATATTTTGCATTTTATGGTGAAAAGGGGTTAGAAAGGTGAAATATTTAGGGGATCATCTCTTCAGCTGGTCTGGCAAGTTGCACCTGAAATAACTAGTTTTTGTGGTAAAGGTTGGGCTGTAGCCATCATGAACAACATAATGTGGTGTTACATGGAGCATTTACACACACAAACACCAAAACTGAAGAAATACCAGAAAGCCCATGTTTAATTCTGCAGGACAGTCGCCACCACGACATTACAGATCGACAGATGCTCCCATTCATTCCTTTCACTCCCGGCTTAATGTCTGGCTGCAAATAAATAAGAACATTTAGTCATGTCTCAGTCACTCTGGGCCTTCACAATAACTTATTGCCAACCCCCAGATGGGCTATGGAGCTGTAGAGTTGAAAGATGAGAGTGGGGGAGGGGACTAGGTGTAATTTATCATTCTGTTCAGCTAATGAATGCTGGTATCACGTCAGCTGGTGTGTTGTCCGTAATTCCAAAGTATCAGCCCAAGTGTTTGGGACGTCAGGTGGCCAACACTGGTTTCATCTCATAAAGCTGCAAAGTTATTTTCCATTTCATCAAATAGTGAGAATGTTGATGTTAGTGTTATTATTCTCAGGTGAAAGTGTGTCTTTGGAGAGTTTGTTTGACTCATGCAAGAAAATGCAGTGCCTCTACATCACCATGCTGGCATTCAAGGATTCTTTGTCAGAGATTTCCAGCTAATCTCAGAGTGATTATTGCATTAGGAAAAATCACAGATTCCTGCTTCACCACAATGCAATCAGACCCACTCAGAGATGACATTTGGGTCCAGGCCCCAATCTTTTGCCACAATCATCTCACCCTGAATATACTAATCAGCATGTCTTGTTTCGGTGCCAACTAATGGGGCTCCGTCAAATTATCGCCAGGGGAATTTGACTTGGAATAGGAAAGGGGGAAAAAAAGAAACAAACAACAACAAATGTTGGTTATTTTTTGACGAGGACACTGATTGTGCCAATTTTCCAAATGTAACGACGCCTGTCAAAACTCAGATAAGAGCCGGCGAGAAGGAGCAGCCAGTCAGTTGTGTTGGAGCGTTTGAGGAGCACTTTGCTGTGACACTTAGCACTGTCTCCCCATTAGCCAAAGAAATGCCCTTCACTGGAACTTTGAAGATAATTAAACACATAATGGATATCACTGTCACTCTCTAACTTGTTTGCTCATTTGTCTGAGTGTGGCTGCCGCAATTGAGACCCTATTAAAAGGAAATAAATCGCCTGGTTACTAAGTCATTTCACCATCTAGGAAATGGTGTGTGTGTGTGTGTGTGTGTATCTGACTATCGTGTATTAAGTGGCTCTCTGTATCATGAATAATTGATTCCTTTCCTTCTTCAACAGTCATTGTTTGGACAACTTGCTAAAATGCCCATTTGATTTGACAAGACAAAACAACGGGGTGTGAGCCTCGATCATTCATTCTCTGAAATTCTCTGTATAAAAACTGTCATTGCAATTTTGCCGTCTTCCCACTTATGTGCTCTGTGTCCATCAGATTTTCAATTGTCCCCCCATCCCATGCTCTGTCACCATCTCTTGTGCTTTATGTTCTATTTCTTCCTGCCTGCTTTTTCCATTCGTGCGCTTTTGGTCGTCTTTTTGTTTCTTCACTGCTCCGTGTCTTTGTTCTGCGTAGAAAGCCAGCGACTGTCAAGTTCATCTCTCGGCGGCTAATGGAAGAAGTAAATCCTCTTGTTTTTTCTGTAACAATACTGTATTTGCTGTGCCTATACCACAGAGTACATGGCTGTGTGCAGAATGCATTTGTATATTTTACAAGGACATTCTTTATGACTCCTGTGCTCATTTGTTTAAAAAGTAACTGACAAGGAGACACTTTGTGTACATTGTAATGATCTCCAAGCCGACCTGTAAAACTTTACTACTGCCATTATGTGCACTTAAACCAAGGAAGGAGGATGCCGCTTGTGGCTTTACACAAGGTGGTTTATTCCGGTTAGAGAAATGCAGCCTGAGTGTGTTCTTAATTGGCTTTCAAACGCTCAGCCGCACCATCTTGAAATAACGCCTCATATTTTTGACTCTACTCGGTTGACAGGTTTAATATGCAAAATAATTTCAGATGATGCCAGGTAAGTTGTTATTATTAAGACCACTTTTTTGTCTTTTATTAAAGCATTTGATCAGTCATGTTAAAGAAATAGTTTGAAAAATAAACTCAGATTTCAGTGATGACAATAGACCGTATCAAACTAGGAAGACTCTTTTTTGAACATGTTTTTTTGATACAGATTTAACAAACAAGATATAAATTCTTAATTAGTGAATTTTTGAGGTGCTGGTACGTTCTTTTTTTATAGCTTTGAATACATCCAGGCTAACTGTTTCCCTTGTTTCCAGTCTTTATGCAAAGCAAAGCAAACCATCTCTTGGCGGTAGCTTCATATTTAATTGACAGACATGAGAGCTGTGTTGATTCCCTCGTCTAAGTCTCAGCAGGACAGTCGACAGGAAAGTAAGTGTATGTTGGAAAAAGTCAAAAAAGGTAGTGATTTGTGTGGAAATAATTTTACTTCTGACCATGAATAAGAAAACACTTGAATTATGAGTAGGAAAGAAATAGTGCAACCATCATTTACATCCACAGTTTTACACGTTGTTAGTTTCCCATTTTGGATATTCTCTGTTGCATAAGCGTTTAAAAAAAAGCAGCGTCCTGGACTAAAACATGTAAAATCCATTTTAATATCCTGTTTTCTTTTCTGCTTGCAACATCCCTCATGTCCATCTCTGGTACATAACCTCATGTTGATGCAGTCATACGTCTTCGGGATTTTGTTTCAAGCGTTTGTCTCCCCTCCTCTTCATAACTTTCATCTCACCTTTTTTCTTTAGTACCCAACCCCCAACCGCACTCCCCCTGCTTTGGTCTCGGCCTTCCACGCTTGGAAGAACAGCGTGAGGCGGCATGGCCTCCATGCGGCTGACTGATTATTGTAATTCATACACTTTAATTAGCTGCACAAACCATTAGCCACAATTAGACTATTACAGAACGTTTTGTGGCAGGAGCCAGCCCCAAGATTGGCTTTATCTGCTGGAGGGAGAGAGGGAAAACGAGGAAGAGAAAGAGAGAGAGAGAGAGACGGAGGAAGGGGCAGAAGGGCAAAATGTATTTAGCTACACATTAGTGTGTATGTGTATTTAAGCTACAGAAAGCTAATTCAATATGTTGTAAAAAATCCAAAAGTGTGTGTAAGATGCCAAGCGTGACAAAGGATGAGATGTCTGAATTACAGGCAGCACTGAACAACAACCAAGTAAGACTAAGCTCTCGTTCGTCACATTTATGTTCAAGCTCAACGAGATCATCAATTTGAGATCTGAATCTTGTTAAACGCAAATGTACAAGCGATTGTTTTCTAATCAAAGACAGTTACTGAGGCATTCGGCATTCTAATGCTCTAAATCCTCTACCATTCTGAATGTAATGAATTTTTTTTGTTTGATTGGCACAGTCCTGTGAAAACACGCGCGCCACCACATCTTCTCTGTCACGCTACTGTAAGTATGAATCACTAGATCATTTGTGTCACATTTGTGCCTGAAATGGCAGGGTGAGTTGCATTATTAGACCTTTGAAACCATTATGCCACGCTTGACATATCAACTTGATCCTGCAGTAAAGATTACAAAATATATACATCACCCGCATGACAGTTGACATTACATGGTTGAGCAGATTGAAGACCATATAAAACATATGTAGTGTGCACTGATTTATATGTGCATGCATTAAAACCATCGTGTTGGAGTGAAAATATGCAGGCTGTTTTCATGAAGCGCTCTATAATGGAAGCATTACATGATGTTGGCGTTGAAGCAAACCTTGTGCGCAAAAGTTTCCAACAAGATTCCCCAAAAATCTTCGTCTTCACTTTGTTTAATATGTTTTTCCTTTAACCTCATGGTTGTCTCTCACTTTTTGACACTTGGACGTTTTCAGGGCACAATCTGACCGTGATCGTTACAATCTCTCGCTCGGCATTCAATCCTTTTTCGCCGTGCCCACGCTCTCCCCGTACATTGACTTTTTGTGTTATCGTTAGGCCACATTGTGATTGCTGTAAGTGAAGGCACAAAGGTTGCACTGATGGCTATTAGACCTAATGCCACCAATAAGCTCTGCCATGCGAGAGGAAGCAGCCCTTCAGCGCTGACAGCATGGCTCAGTGGCTCCGCATCGGATCTATACGTCTGAAAATGGCAGAAACCCTCGGGGAAAAAATAACATTGCCAATCTGTTTTACAGTAGAACTCTACGACATTAAAACTCTGTATGACATTGGATCTATATGAAGTGTGACTAAACTGAAGGACATTTTTCAGTTTCTCTCTAATATATATAAAAACAGATGATATACTGGTAATGTCTTTTGAAAATCACCTTTTGCCCTCAGTTTATGTAATTCCTCTCAGTTAGAAACACGCTTATCATAAAAATGCCATGTTTAAAGCAGAGGTATTTTGCCAACATGACCTAAATCAAACTCGGCATTCTGACTTCAAGTCTTTTAATGAGTCACTTCATAAAGAGTGTTTCCATATAACTCCACAGCCAACTTGTGAAGCCAGCATGGTGTTAGTACGATGGTCACATCCATTTAGCGGTGAGCCACCATTGATGCTCATGAATGTTTACATACATCCACCCACACCGATGCATACACTACACACACACACACACACACACCACACACACACACACACGCATACAGGCCCTCGTGTCATAATATTCCGAGAGTTAATGAAATTTTTTGCAGCACACAGCATCCCTGCAGCGAGCACTTGGGATTGGCTGTGGAGACTTTGTTAATGTTTGTCCAGCCTTTGGCACAGTGTCTTCCCGTATCAAAATTGTTGGGTTTTCTATGAGTCGTCAGCAAAAGTGACTCCATCTTGCCCTGTTCTCACATGGCTACATTGCAATTGTCTGCTCCAGTGAAGCCTTTTGCCGTGTGGGAAAGGTCTGCTCTTTCATGGACACACACATACACGTGCACTTACAAAACACACACACACACTTTTGCATCTGGCTGATTCACTTTGCTGAAGCCCACAGACCCCCGACTGCATGATTTATCTAAGCCAGCGAGTCGCACCATTCAGGTTGTTGCAAAATCATTCCAGCTTCTCCAGCACTCCAGTCTATAATCGTTTATTCTCACTGCTAGGACATTAGCTGTACCGTTTTTTTTTGTTTTTGTTTACTTATTTATTTATTTTTTAATCATAGTCATGTTTTTAAAGAACATTTAGATTTTAGGCACTTTTGCTGATGTTCCCATTAATAATGACTTCAGTATTTCAATTAAAGGACTAATTCAATAAACTGTGTTTCTTATAAAAGCTATAATATATTAAGATGCACTAAGTAAAACAAAATTCAGTCTTTAATTGCTACAACTGAGAAACTCTATGGAAGCTATAATCTGGATTGAAAGGTTCAAAGGTATGACTGACTTGTTCAACCTTTAAAGATGAAATAGGGAAATCTACACACTTAATATGACACATGTTCACTAAAGATGACACAATTATGGATGACATGAGAGATACTAAGTTGTTAAAAGGAGCTTAAAGCATCTTTGCATTTTCCAAAGATGCTAAACAGAAGGAAAAATATGTGTACTGAAAGTTGATGTTTGTGGCTTGACTAAAGTTTGTGCTTTTTGTCGTTTTTTTCACTTTGTTATTTGCATAAATCTGATAAGTTAGAATATCATAATACTGTATCACAATGAAAATCAAGACGTCCAAAATTCACTACTTTGTTTGCAGTATGTCCAAATACAATAAGCTCTTTCAATACTGTTATCAACAGAAAACCTCTGATCATGATATGAGATATATATATATATCAATAGCTGTATTAACTGCAGAGATTCTTCCTGTCCTCCATTTTTCCAGTTGTAGATTTTGGTTCTTCACTTAAGTGTGGGGCAAAACGGAGAACTGCCTGTTTTTTAATTTTTGCATTCTATATTTTCCCAATACATAATCCGTGAAATGGATATTATTTGATCATTACATTTAAGATCTGTATACCTCCTTGTGCACATTTTTAACACTGCTTTGTCAGTTTTTTCCTGAGTTTTGTGTTGATATTTTTGTTATGTGCAGCTACTGGAATGGCCGGAGGGAGTTTGGGGGACCTGTACAAAAGGTAGCAGACTGCTTCACTGCCTCTTACACAGAGTTTTGCCCCGAGTCTTGAGCAAAAACAGTGGTCACTCTAACGACTGAAACACCACCTCTGCTCTAACGTGGCTGACTGGCCCCACGAGGCAAACAAAAGCCGGTGATTGGGCCATTGCTCTCTGTAGAGAATCACATCAAATTACAGGGAGGAAAACCTCTGACAGTCCCACAGTGCTCTGGGTTGTCATAGTCACAAAGGGCCATAGTTGTTAGTATTTGTATGATAAAACTGAACCAATTAACTGTACAGACTGAGACCGAACCTTTGTCTCACCTTGAATTACTCATCATCAGATATTGGGGAAATTCCAGCAGCTTACCATACATTAAGCTTGCGTTTCCAACCCAACGGTGGGCTTGCCACACATTAGCTTTGCGGTCATGCGAAGGGCAGATGCTACTGAAGGGGAGATAATTGGTGGCGAACTGTCTGAAATGTATAATTAGACGGGACAAGACACTCCCCCTCTTTTCTTTCTTCCCCCGCCGCTCTGCCTTTTCGCTGGGTGATCTGAGTGCCTTAGCATGAGCTTTGATCTGGGCTAAAGTTTTCTGATCCCTTTCAGATAGGATCAATTTGCTTCAACACGCATCACTCTTTTGCTTTCTCATCTGGCACAGCGCGGCTGTTTGCAACCCGTTCAATAGCATGCGAAACTGCAGGAGGTGTTGTTCCTCTTCATTCTTCCTTCCAGCTTTCCCCGCTCATGACTCTTCCAAAGGGACTGTGTCTTTGTAGTCTCTGAACTACATTATGAATGATTATCCATTTACATCATTATTATTCCTGAGCACACCATGGCACATCAACTCAGACACAGACAGAGCGCCTGGACTCCTCAGTTTTGCATTATGGCTTCATTATATCCGCAGTTTCATGCCTTGAAATGTGCAGCAAACACAGAACTTCATCCATTACGCTGAAAAGCTGTGATGTTAAACAGTTCATTTACCGAAGGTTTTATTGGTGACTGAAAAATGGCGCGTGTTGGTGATTGCTTTTCAGTTTCAAATATGTAAATGGGTTTCAAATATGCAAATGGTTTTCTGTTTATGATTTCTGGCTCGAGCAAGCTCACAAGGGTTTGATCTGAGAGTTTAATGCCATCAGTTGTGCCCCTTGTGCCATGGCACATTACCATCTCAGCCTCTCCCCAGTCCAATAACTAGCAGCTTGAGTGTAATGAAGGAGAGTTAGGAGAACTGGAGGTCATTTGGCCTATTACTGGTGGTCACGGCGAGGCAGGACGGACTGGTGTGACGAGGGTAAAGAGGAGGGACAAATAATACGATTAGGCACTCCTCGCAGATTCTTGAAAGACTTCAGCATTTTGGGACACACATTTACCGACTTTCTCGCCAAGAGATAGATGAGAAGAACAAAAACAATTCCATGCCTGTACAGTAAATATGAGGCTACAGCCAAGTGACAGTTAGCTTAGCTTGGCACAAAAAGCGGGAAACAAGGGAAAACAGCTAGAATCAGAATTAGCAAATTGAATAAATGATCACTACTGGATATATTTAACCTAATATCTTATCAGGTTTTTGTATTTAGGCATCGAAATATTAATTAAATGATGGTATATTACACATTTCACAGTTAGTTATTAAGCAAAAAAGCTGAATATGACAACCAAGTCAAAACAAAATGTCATATGTGCATGAAAAATGGGACAGAATGTACATTTAGCATGCATGTCGAATTTTATTGTTTTGAAAGTCCTGTTGTTCTTTCTAGCTTCTATCGTGCCCTTGAATAGTTATACATATGTTTGAATACTATTCTGGTAAGTTATTGGTGTTATGCAAATGTTAAATACCTAAAAAAAAAAAAAAAAAAACGAGGC
>OMNN01102748.1:16359-33052 GCA_900302755.1 Chromis chromis
CTTAAAGCGAATCGTTTGATAGCGATATAAATGCTGTGTAAGGGAAAACTGTGAAATACCTCTCTCATGTGGAGTGGTTAATTATTCAGTCCTAATACTTGCTAGTGTTTACTAAGTGAATAGGAGAGCAGTAATTTCCTAACAAATGGTGAAATCCTAATGTTGTTTTATTGTTATGAGAGTTCATTTATTCAAACCTTTGTTTACCTAATGGAGGTAACAGGTGCTGTGTTCCACTGTGAACCTCATAAACATACTTTTCTCGGAGAGTTTGCTCTGTTTAATACACGTATTGCTCTGCACTTATTTCAAAATGAAGTAAGGTGAGGACAAGTCAGCTCTGTTTTAATTAGTGATATTTGTAATTGTCTGACATTACAAAATGAACTGTTTATATTGGTATTAGAACAATTCTATCCTAATGTGCCCTTGAGAGCTTGGAAATTGGACTAGGGTCTAATAAATCAAACATTTTCCGTCTTGGATTGATAATATTCTGCTCTAGAGTGATGTTATGCGGCAATAAAGAAAAACAAGGAAGTACTGTTTCCACGTTTTTATTTGTGTGAGAACCATCAAGAAGATCTAGTGGAGAAGATTCAATAGTTCCATAGATGGCAAACCTCCAAGTTTGATCCTCCTGGAATCCGGAGTTTACAGAACCGCTGAAACAGTCGGATGAACAGTCTGCCTTGATTCTGCCAGAAACAGATCAGAGATGTATTGATTTTCTTATCAACTTCTCAGCAAGTCTAAGTAGTGTAAGTGTCTCTTCCAAATTGTGCAACTATTTCTTAAAGTATGAAGCAGAAATTTGAGCAACTTAGTTTGGACATTGTCTTTTATTTCGTCGTCATTCTCTGTCAACTTCAACACATCTGCACGCTAAACTGTGTACAGTAAACTAACAGTATAGACCCATACATAATGCTTGTGCCAGGCTCTGAAAAGGGAGCTATATTTCCCTCCCTCTCCCTTCTTTGCTCTCCTCTCTCCATCTGTTCCTGGGCTGAGGCAGGGTAAGGAGCCAGGGAGGGCTACGAGCTGGAACAAGTCTATCTGCAGCAGCAGGCCTGGCCTCAGCAGCCACAGAGGGGCTCAGACTGAATGCTAGAGCCCCCTCTTCCTCCATCCAGATGCAGATGACTTCGCTTTTCCTCCGCCTCTCTGCCACACAATAATACCCTTTTGTAGCACAAGGGCAGAATCCCAGCTTTGTCCAGTCAACCTTAATTTATGGCACACATATTCTGGACGCACATATTGTTGCACAAGCTACAAAGGCATAAGCTTTCAAAGAGGCAGGGAGGAAGTGCTGGCAAGAGGATTCTAGCACTTTCTTTGTTTGAGAAATGGTATAAATCATTCACCAGAACATGGCATTCGCAGCTTCACCAGTGCATTGATTTTCGGAACTTCAAAGAGGTGTCGGGAGTCAGGGGTGATTTTTTTCCCCCCATCATCTTATTACATTTCTATAACCTTCTTTTTCAATGGCCGCTGACTGCCAATCATGTTTTGGTGTGGCCTCAGATGTTACCGTGACCCTCATTCACGGGAACCTAAAAAAAAACAGCGAAAACATTCTGTGTAATTTCTATCTAAAAGAAAGTTTCAGTGTTCAAAAAAGGTAAATATCACTTTAATATTTTATTGCTCCAACTTGCGATGTTTTTTCTTTATTGCAACCTCCTTTCTTGGCATGTATGTAAGAATCTATCCACTTTAATTGAAAAGACATTTGCCTGTGGCCATTATGCATTCGGTTCTTTGCTCCATCTCACCTTTTTTTTTAACGGAGTCCAGCTTAGACATGTGCGATGAAAGAGAACTGTATCCTTCTATGTCTCCTGTAGAGACAGTTTTTGTTCTCCTTGACCTGCCATCCATAGTCTAATCTAAAGTGACTGACTGCCCCCTGATGCAGAGAGCACCAAGCTAGACCTTTCAGATTTCTGTTTTTACCATGAACATGAAGAGAAACAAAAGGCTCCAAGGGAGGAAAGCACAACCCACTGATGAACTGATTGGCATCGCCTGTGATATGTGAGTCAAAACTGTGTTGGCACACGACTTTCAAGAAGAAAAGTTCACCTCACTGAGTTGACATCACCCAACACCTTGGTTTCAGAGGAATTCTACATCCAACAGGAACTGCAGGGTTTTAGTGAAGCTGTGTGTCAGGGCTGACGTGTGGATACATGGCCTTGCAAAATGTGAAGGTTTTAGAATGGAGGCCGAGGTCTGCGACGTAAAATCAATGACCTAGGCTGCATGTTTCACATCTTTAAACATTTCTTTTGCAGAAATCCTCTTAATAAAGCCTCTTAGGTGAAGCTTATTCAAAGATTTTTTATTAAGAAAGCAGAATATCATACGTGTTGCTTTTTAAAGGGCAAAGATGACCAGCGAGGCTAACAAGGGGAATATGTTCTGACAGCAGGTGCACAGAGACTGTATTCAACATTAAACTCCACCACAGGAGCAGCACATTAAGTACATGAATTGAGTATCCTGATGCAGCTCAACACTACTCACTAAGTTTCATTTTCAATCACATTTTGGCCTTTTGCTGGGAACTTAAAATCAATGTTAGCCTTCAAACCAAAGTGCATACATTAAATGATTCATGTTAGATCAAGTAGCTCTGTCAGAGAGCTGCAAAAATATGCTTTTAGCTGAGCAAAAACATATTGGATTACTGTGCCAGCAGGGACCCTTATTCTGATGCACATCTGAGGAACATTACATTTATTTGGCCGACAGCTTCATCAAGATAACCTTCCGTCAGAGACTAACACATACCATGCCATACTCTATATAATCTTATTTGGCCAAATAGCAATATAAATCACAAAAATACCCTCTGTATATCCACAGTAACTAGCTGTATGATCGCAAGACCCCAATTAAAATGTCTTGATTTACAAATATGTGACTGAAGTCCTCACCTAATTGCGCCAAATCATTCAGTTGATAAGAGAGCTGGAAAAAGGACTATCTCCAGATTGGAATTTGAGGAGACAAATAGCATGTGAATGATGCCATGCATTATTATGTCATCTCCATAGTGATCTAATGGCTACTTGGCATTAATAAAGGGAGGGAATTATACTGGAGCAGATGGTGAGAGTACATCTCTGGCTCAGGAGCTATTTATTAAATGCATTATTAATTATTTTCAACATGATGAGCTCGGCTGGCTTCCTTCTGGATTGACTCTGAGAAAGAGTTCTCTAACCCCCAGTGTCATTAGGTAAGGTCTTACACACACGATCACCAACCTGCCGTCAAGCTACCAAGACACGTGCAAGGTCATGTGCCATGTTCAAGGATTTCTCATATCTAAGAGCATTTAGTAGATAACCTAGGCATACATGTATTAAGGAGCTGTCATTGTGCAGTGTGAGTTAGACTGTCTGACTGTCTGAACCTGTGGCCCTGTGTCACTGTGCAAAAAAAATGTCCCTTGAATCACACAGAAACATTCAAACACTCTTGCGCCTGAAAGTGCAAGTCGGAGGTAACAGTTTCCTCACCTGCCACAGGCAACCAGCCAGCTGCCGTGCCACTCCCTACCCCTCTCCTTCCCCCAAAACCCACAAACAGACACACAAACAGCAACTTCCACATCCACAGATGTGGCTGAGGACAGGAGTGTCATGACTCCACATCTCTCGCAAACCCAGGTTCACGCTCCGCTGCTCCCACTAGCCAACTATCATCTCCAAACAGCTTGCATAGTATCTCTGCTCCCCATGAGTGATTTATAGACCACCATGCTTTTTGCTGGAGGAATGTTTTGTTTTTGTTTAGACAGTTGGATAGAAAACGTATGCTTTTTGACTCACAAGCATGAAAATAGGCAGCTGACTTGTATTTTTTTAAAACCTCCCAAGATAGCGCCAATATTTTTTAATGTCAGAAGTCATGTCACAGTTGCCACATTTCATTGTTGATCCTGAAGGCATGTAAAAACAAATTTGGCATGACATGACATGTCCTCTGACAAAACAAATGTTTAAAATCAACATTCTAAAACAACCTATTTGTTCACTGAAGTTGCCTTGAATAGAATTAGATTGTAGCCTACAACTGTATTTTTTTTTAAATCATGTTAATTTGTGGTGACAAACCATTTCAAGTTTTGAGAGCTCAAGGAAAAGGGGAAATGGCAGAATTATAACAAATGTAATGTTGAGCTGCTGCTTCTTAGAAAAGCAATTTTACAACACTAATACTCTGGTTAAAAAACATAAACACAGATGCTTCAAACTTTTACCTATAGAATCAAAGCAGACAGACTATTTTTCTGCAATTATGGCAAGAAAGCAACTACAATAGGCAACAATGACAGAAGATCAAGGATTTTGATGAATACTGTAAACACTGTAAGTTCACTCTGTCTCTTCCTCTCTCTCGTTCTCTCACCCAGTCTTGGCCTGAACTGTAGCTGAACTGAGTCTCTTGGGATCTCTAGTTGGCCAGATCGTTAGCTGGCTGACCCACCAGGAAAGAAGAAGGGAGCGAAGGGTTAGAGGAGAGAAGACGAGGGGAATAAAGGGGAGGGATGGGCGAGATGGGAGGGAGGATGAGGGGGAGGTGGACAGAAGTGCATTACATTTTGGTGAGAACTAAGAACTACAAGGTTACTTTAGAGTGCGCTACCCCATGCTCTCTGTAGTGCACCCCGTCTGTGGTACTGCATGCCGAATCACTTATCCAGACACAGAGAAAGCTATGACCCCCCTGGTGCATGCAGACTACAGGGTAATAAAAATTTTCTCAGCCCGCTCAGAGCTTCAGCTCATTCCTCTCTGCTCTGCACTCCTTCCTACTCATAAATAAATAGCCGATTGTCTGGGATCACCAACACCCAAACAGCCTCCATGAATATTCCTGCTTCTCTGCTCCGCTGTGTGATCATGCTCGGATTGCACAAGCAGCGCATTTACCAAGAATCATAAGCCTGTCCGGCCTGTCACTCAACGATGTTCAATTGATACATCTTCTACAAAGAAAACAGATCATCTGTCAAATTTGTCTTTAATTTATGCCTCCGTGGGGATAACAAAGAGTGGCTGATCAGTGGAATGCTGCATCCCACCCACTCAACCTACAAGCTGTTGAATGGCTCCTCGGAGCATAACAGCTAATGGTGCATGATGATTTTTTTAGAGATGCTTTTACTATCACCTCTGAGGACACATTGTATCTCCCCACTCCTGATCTTAATGGTACTGAGTAGAGGAATGTCACATAAACACCTCCTAATGGAGCTCTATGTTCCAGCTGGACTAGAATCACTAGAACTAAGCATATAAACATGAGTCAGTTTGCTGTACAAGGTTTTAATCTAATTTAAATGCTGCCGAAAAATAAGTTTGTTGTTCTGTTTTATTAATTTGTTGGTAAAGTGATGAGACTTTTCAAACTCGTGCAAGCTACGATTTTCTCTTTGTCTCTGTTGAATGACGTCAGAGTTTGCAGCTAAAATTTGTTACTGGAACATTGTGTAACAGCGTGGTTCCTCCAACACTGATGCATGGAGACAGAAGCAAACAAGGAAAAAAAACACGAGAATTTCTGGCTCATGCCGCTTTCAGAGTTGTTATTCAGTTCTTGTGATTCATCCGCTTAGTTAACTCACCGACCTCCTGCTTCAATATTGACATATTTCACTGGTTTTCCTGTGTGGTGAGTCTGTGCAAGATTATTTGTGGCATTACTGGTTCACTTTTAGTTTCACCTCGAAACAAAATAGTTAGAACTCTTCTTGAGATTGTATGATTGTTTAATCGCTCATGTTTCCTGCTTAATAAACCTGCTTTTAGTGATTTTTCAAGGTTTGCAATTACTTTGCAGAGAATAATGTTATTACAGCTGACAGAACCAATAATCAGAGCATTGAAATTTAAAAACCATGTTGAAATAAGCTTTAGTTTTATTATGTTGCTCTTGAAAGAGTTAACAAAATACAAATTTAGCTTTTTTTATATAACCAAGTGCCATTTTAAACCAATTAACCATTAAAATAGGGAAAATGTGTAATTTTTTCTTACTGCTTTATCACTCATATCTTAACCCGCACCTACTGTATGCATGTTACATGCATTTCTTTCTACTATTGTAATATGTGTAATGTTCCGGTAATGCACAAAATTCAGACTTTTAATCCTCTACTTTTACTCCTGTTCATGTATGCACACAGAGCATGCTCTCTTTGATCAGTCGAGTAAATATTTTTGACCGAGGGTGTTTTGCACAGACTTTTTCTCCATTTTGCACATAAAATTTAGCATCTGTTCATAGATTTTTCTTCTTTGTACGTTTCGGTTGCGGATGCACTCGTGCTTATCAAAACCTGCCAAAACTAGCCGAGAGTTTGGTACAAGAAGCCTGGCAGGGATTTGAAGTCATTTGCTCTCTGTGTAAAATTCAGTTCATCTGTTCATGGGTTTGTCATATAATTCTCAAAACCAGAAGGGGCTTTTCTTTTTTTTGGACTTGACTTTATCCTTCTCGGTGTAAGGGACGTATTCAGTCATTTTCAAGTTTCCCAGAGTGAAAATGTACAAGATAGCATTAATGTTTCTCGATCGTAGCCCTTCTTCTCTGCCATTTGGAGGGACAGATATGAGGAAGGAACCAGCCAAGAGAGTGTCATGGTGAATATTCCAGGACTTGGCTCAGGGCCGAGCTCTTCCTCAAATGTGGCAGTTCTGGGCTTCAAGTCTGGGAAAAGCCCACTGCTGCCATCCTCGACATATTACCTGGACAGTCGCGATGCCACCACAGCACAAAGACAGAAAAAAAAAAAAACAGGCAATTGGAAGGGCTGTGTTCTCCAATGCGCACTCAAACAAGGAAAAGAGACAGCTGTGGTCAATGGGACCTTTTTTTGGATGGTTTAATAATCTGCACCAAAACCCCAAATCCTGAAAACCTACTTAGCAATAAAACTGATTCTGATAAAAAATGATGATAACATAAGTGTTGATGCCTACCCAGACTTCCATTTCATATGTTATTCTTAAACTAGTCGAATCAAAAATTATCACATCTGGTGCCTAATCTTGTGTAATGGTGTAATATCTGTGCATAGTTTCCTCTCAGCACAGTTCATCTAGTTATTAAGCAGCATTATCCCGTTGGGCATCGAGCTTCTCAGGACCACGAGGCAGCGCAAATCTGTAGACATGTCTGCTGCAAGGGATAATTTTGTTCTCCTGGGGCTAAGAGAGGAAAAAGAAAGCAAATGGGCTCGAGGACAGAAAAGGGAGACGGGGGACCAATTAAACAAAGAGTAGAAGTTTACAGGGACAAACAGAGGTGAGTGAACGAAAAGAAGCCGAAGTAAAGAAGTGATATTTTCTGACGACGGCGAGGACGACTTAATAGGAGAGAAAGAGTTGTGAAAAGGTGCGTGGGAGATGGACAGAACGCGTCCCATACAGGAAACATTCAAGGAGGTGTGGACAGGTGAGAAAGTGAGAAGAGGGATCAATTAGGTTAACTACTGGAGATGTTGGAGGAATTTGAAAGTAAATACCATTTCGCCCACTTTTTTTCCCTTTGCTCTTTTTACAGTATCCCTGCTCCCTTGTTCCTATTTCCTTCCCCACTGCCATTGTTCCCCCGCTCCCTCTCTTCCCCCCCGCCCTCTCCCTGGCAGAGTGCTCGGGGAACACAGCCCTCCTCTGTCAGCCCCCCCACACCCCCGTCTTCTGCTTCACAGGTAATTAAATGGATTTCCTGTCTTGTAGTCGGCGAGAGAACATGACCCTGCACTCTGCCAGAGCGTGTCCAAAGGCACTCCAGGGCCGGCTCCCTGCACCATCTGCATCTCAGTGTCCGAGCAAAGCAGTGGCCCTAAACAAACACACTCCACCCTGGGGACTGTCAAGCCACAGGCTCCCCGGCTAAACACACTCTGCAGATACAGTGAGCGGTAATGAACTATGGGGAAATAGAGCTGTAAATACCAAAGATCTAAACTGGGGGAACGTACAGTACTGTATAAAATTTAATAATATCTCAGCTGCAGTTATTATCCAGGTCAGAGAATTTAATGCCGTACAGAATTACAGTAAAGAGGAGGCACTTTTTCATAGAAGTCTCTCAAGTTTGGACCCGAACGAAGAGAAAAATAAAAAGAATGGGTTTATGTTTTTTAGATGGGACATTTATTACAGATCATGAAACAGCACGATATTAAATATCATATTCTAAGGATCCAACTTAAGATGATATACAGTATTTGTTTAAATTCAGTATTGATTTTCAGTGATGATAATCCAGTGGGGTGTATACAAGTGATCAACAGAGAGATCTTGAAATTTTATCACGACATACAGAATTGATGCTAACTCTGCGAGGCCGTCATGTTGTTCAGAAAATGAGCCTTTCTTCCTTTTTTGTTAATCTTTCAAAAGAAACCAGGGATGGAGGAGATAAATGCAGCGGGCAGTCAACAGTATGAAAGCCAGTGGCTCCCAAGGGCAGCAACTTACTGTCCTGCCCCCCACTGTGAGGAACTTACTCCATCAGCAGGGTCTGAGTGCACTTCAAATACAGGCCCAAAGATTATCGGCGTGGGAGCAGATCTCTCTTTTAACCTGCTCTACTTCAAGCATCTTGACACGAGACTTCATAGTTCTGTCACGAAGAAGAATTACACCTGACAGTCTGCTTACGGGCATTGGGAGAACGTGTATGTGTGTGCAGGAGCCCGTCAGAAACGATGCCGTCAATGCAAGCAGCTCAAGATGTCTACCTGTGAGCTGTACTGCCAATTTAGGTGATGTTAGAAAGTCAGTAGTGATGAACAGGAACAGTTAGTTTGAAATCTTGATGGTTCGTTTAAGCTGCAAATACTTTGCCGAAATGGGGAAATGCCAAACTTTTTCCTAACTATCTAAAGATCCGCTGTGATGAAGGGTTTCACCTCTATTTCTTTACCATGGTAACGTGTCCACATGGTGTTTTTAATCTGCTGGAAGACACATCATGAGCAAAATAAGCAGTCAACACCATGGCTTAGCACTTCCACCTTGAAACTTCAGTGTATCAGTGACAGTCTCGAAACCACAGATTCAGATTTCCTGGGTTTCATATGTAACAAATCAAAGGTACCAAAATCTGTCAACTTGTGTAGATTCATACTGTATCATGAATCTACTTCAGAATCAGCTTCTGGTTTGAACACTTATAGCTGGTTTAAACTTGCCTTGTCTTGCCATGACATCTAAGCTATTTTGAGGCAAATGAAAGGGATCACATTCTTTAAATAAAAATCTAGGTGTATAGTTTTGATGAACAGACAAGAATTTTTAGGGGTTTTATCAATGACCAAAGAGGGACTTTAAGGTGTGCATTAAACTAAAATAGTTTTTGCATCCACTAAATTGGAAATAAATAAAAAGTTTTGTAGATTAAACTACCTATCTCAATAAGTGTCCCTAACTAGCTGGGCGCCCAAACCCAAATATACCATTGTATGTTAACTATCACAGCAGCAGTATGACTTTAATTATCAAGCAGAAAAGCAGAATACAACAGCCAAGTCAAGAGCATTGTTTAGAATTTTTAGGAAAAAGCATTTACACTGATCAGCCCCAACATTATGACCACTGACAGGTGAAGTGAATAACATTGATCATATTGCTACATGTGGTGTTCTGCTGGAAAACCTTGGATTTTGCATCCATGTTGATGAGACTTAGACACCCAAATAAACATTGTCCCAGAACAAGCACACTCCCTCATGCAAATGACAATCCCAAATGTACCCCTGCAGGAAAATGCACCCCACCACATGGCAAATCAGGAACATCTTGAGGAACATGACAATCGCCCAAGATGTTGATTTGACCTCCAAACTTCCTAGACCCCATTCTGATCAAGCATCAACAGGATGCAGTGGAACAAGTTTGATTGACAGAGGCCCCACTGCACAAGCCAGAGTACCCAAAGGATCCACTGCCAACGTCCTGGTGCCAGACCCCATAGGACACCCTGAGAGGTCCTCTTGTCCATGCCCAATGGTTCAGAGCATTTTTGACCACATAAGGGGGACCAACACAATATTAGGCAGGTGGTCTTAATGTTATGCCTGATTGGTGTCTATCACAGCAGCAGTATGACTTTAATTATCAAGCAGAAAAGCAAAATACAACAGCCAAGTCAAGACCATAGTTTATAATTTATGTAGAATTTAGATGTTCAAATGTAACAGTTGTTTCCCAATGCTTAATGTGTTGCTTGATCCTTCTACTTGGTGAGAAAACAGACAGACATGTAGCCAAGCTATAGTGCTGGATGAAGTGTTTTGTTGTTGTTGTTTTTTTCTGATTCAGCAGTTGAGTAAATGTAACAAAATCCAACAGCTGGAATTAAAACACGTGCACCAAGCTTGGGACCATGTTGCTCATGTGTAAGCAGAAGCCCTCCGTGCCGGTTACCACCCAGGTAAAAAATAATCACCAGCCACAACTGGTAGCCATCTCAACAGGTCACAGCTCAAAGCACTGCCTGCAGTATCCACCCCTGGAGACTGGAGGTGGACTTCGCTATTTCCCTGGCCTAATGACCCTGCCATTAACAGGCAATTGAGATGAACCAATAGAAATCACAGCTCGCGCTCAGAATTCATTAACTGCAAGAGCGTGACGAGTCACAAGAAGCACATTGATGCGGAGCAGGGTTGCACTGCTTGGAATTTTTCCCCCCACCATGACTGCTGAACATAAATCAGACAACGAGACACTGTCATCGAGACAGAGCACCCCTGGAGTCTCTCTACTAGTCAGGAAGGAGTATGCAAATGAGGACCTTGACCCAAATCAAATTCCAGAGCCCGTTCGTTAATTGCAAATTACAGACCCCGGCACCCCAATCAACGGCCCTTTAAGGGAATGATTTCAGACTCATTTTTGCAATCCTCAGAAAAATATGAAAGGGCAAGAAGAAAATGCAAATGTCCCGGTTTTGTGATGCCCACATCAGCGTGAATGGAGTGGAAACCTCAGCCAAAACACTGCCAGTCTATCCAGTTTGTCAGTGGACAAAGTGAGTGCTATTACCAAGGACAGTGGAAGTGGTCATGCTGTAAATCTGACCATTATAAAGATGTAAAGATGTCTTTCCCGGCTGCCAGAATGCTCAGAACTGTCATCTCGTCCTCCTCCTCAGTTAGCCAGCAAATGAAAGCATTGCTTTGTGGAGCCAGTTGTCTTATTACCGCATTAGAAGGGGCCAGAATGTGGCAGTCTTCCTCCAGAATTAATATAACATGACAGGCCAGGAGACATCAGTTTGTTAAATGCAAATCTCCCCAGTGTTCCTCATGTCTCCATCATTGTTTTGTCAAGTGCCCTGCAGGCCCAAAGACAGCAAATGAGTCCCAATTCATATTTTCTTTTCTAGCTTTTCACACCTCAGCTTTTTTCTTTTTTTTTACCTAACAGACCGCGAATGGGAGAGTACAATATGCACAATTTACATATTCCCCATGAATGTGGAAAAGTGCATTTTTGTTTCTTTGCATTTGGGATGTGCGCCTTGTCACCTAAGTGATTGTGACAGGTATTTTGCTTTCATTATTTCTGCTATCTGTTAAATCAGCAAAACAGTCTCTTGGTGCTTCATAATGCAACCGGTAGGAGGGAGAAGTAATCATGTCACAGTGCCCATGGCAACTGAACTTTTCCGTATTATCCTGAACAGAAAACTGCATAGACCTCACACAAACAAACTCATGCTGACACACACACACACACACACACACACACTCACACTCACACTTACACTCACACACACACATACATACATCCACTTCTTCAGAAATGCTCTTACTTGTCTCTGAACAAACTCACAAACACACACACAAACACATACATTGCTGAAAATCAGGCAGTTGGGAGCTGTGAATGAAGCGATATTGTAACCTCAACCTATATGGCACTTTCCCACTGTGGGTTCAGCCAATGAATTATCCCCTCCAATAAATCCTGTTTGGAGGATAATCCTTTTCCCATCTTCTGGACAGACACTTTCTGTAATGAAATGGCCCCGGGTCCTTCCCTGTAACCCAGTGCCATCCCGGCCCTCTAACTCTGCCTGTCTCAGGGGAAAGAAGGGCTTACAGTGTGGCTTCAACCCCACTCAACCTCTGCTCAGCTTCAATGGCTTTGTCACCTCCCACCTGCCCCCACACCAAACCTATCTTCACGTTACTTCTTCCTTTCCTTGCTCCAGGTGCAACTTCATTTCCTGCGGAGCCTCACTACAGTGCCTCTCCTGCAGATCTCTCTTGGCTCTGCCGTCTGCTCGCTCTCATCCCAGCTTCCCCTTCTTTCTCCGTTTTCTCTCCATTTCTTTCTCTCCTCCCATTCAGCAAAAAAAAAAGATGGAGCCAAGCTCAAGCAATCTCTCGCCTTCTGATGATCTGAGTCAAGGCAAACACCAGCGGAAAAGCTTCTACTGCTGTAATGAGACGTCTTGCTGCGTCATATTCGCCGTCTCCGTTTTCTGAGAAACCCGTTTTGCTTGTGTATTGTGTGTTTCTGGTCAGCAGGGGGGCTGTAGTTGGCGTTATGTAGCAGTGGGAAGGCAACCTAAGCCAGGGTGGAGCGGGAGGTGTAAATGACATTGGTGGAGAGCCGAGAGGAAGCTCTCTGGGGCCTGAGATGGATGCAGGATGCATTGCAGAACTCTGGGAAGACTAAGCCAGGGTTTTACCCAGTAATTGGGTTGGTTGGAGCAGCTGGCAAGCTGGGCAAGAAAAGATTTGTAAACACATTGGAACACTGGAGCACTGCTGAAAATGTTCTTTACCAAAGGGAAAACTTTTCATTTATTTATTTCAGTGTAGATCAGAGCATAATATGAAAATCACAACTGAACAATGTGTGGTATAGAGAGATAAAACATCTCTTCTATATGCACATACAGAAAAATGTCCAGTTCTAAGTTAATACAACAAATAATATATTGCCAGTTTATACATTCAGCAGGTAAAGAGTAACTTTACACTGGTTTAAAGTTGTGTTTCTGTGGCCGATTTTACATAAATGGTTTATCATCAGTGGGGCATCAACATGCTCATTTACAGGTCACGGTTACGGTGTTTCTTTTGATTAGCTAAACATGTAAATGATGAAGGGTCCACACTTATATATCACCTGTTAACCTTCACTCGATTCTGCAACACACTTGAAACACAACAATCTATATTTCATTCACCCATTCACGCCCACATTCGCACCCCAGGGAGCTCGCCTGCCATCGGGGATCGGGGGCAAAGGATCGAGCTGCCAACCCTGCAATTGGTGGACAACCTGCTCCACCACCTGAGCCACGGCTGCCCCATTTTTGACATGTCGAAATCAATACAGGAAGAAAAAAAGCTCATGTTTCAATTTTTGTCAGATGGACCCCTTGTCACACGATGAGCACTACAGTACTTTATAAACTCATAAGGTTTGGCTCCACCATGTTGATAACCAAGCTGGGAACTGTGCCATTTCTTGCTGGATAGGTCACATAAAGTTGATTCTTTTTGTTTGCTATAAAGCAGCTGTTTGATGATGAGAGCAATAAGGACAGACTAAAGTAGTACATTTTTGGGCCATTTAATGCTGTGATAGAAATATAGTTGAGGTCCATTGCATATAACCACAATGTCTACTGTTGAGCAATAAAATAAACACAATCTTGCTTTCTATTCAATCAATGGAATCTCTGATAGACTGTGACACATAATGTCAATCAACACTATGAAACTGGCCTTCAGTGAACTGTTGGCTGGTTATCTATCTCAAATGCTGCTCAAAGTAGGAAAAATATTAAATCCACAGTCACTTAAATTATGAGAATTTGATGAGAGCTGTTTTGAATTTGCATGGCAGTAAACTTTTTCCAACAGAATGGTGGGGAATACACCTACTCACGACTGGAGAACTCGTGCCAGCTATGTGAACTGTGTGAGATTATGCTTGGAGCAGAGGCAGCTATCAAGCTGAAAATTGTTCCTCTTTCAAACCACACAGCGAGGAGGAGAACTGAAGAACGTCTGGATGACATTCAGTCTGAGCAACTGTAAAAACTGTCTTCCTGCAAACAATTTTCTATTCAGCCGGACAAAGCAGCTCAACTGATTGCCTTAGTTTTATATCTATGGGAGGACAAAATACAGGAGGATTTCTTCTGCAAAGAAGTGCCTGGAAAAATATTGGGTCAAGAACTATTCATACTGCAGAATGCATTCATGATAGAAGTCGGACTGAGCTGAGAACATTGTGCGTCAGTGTGTTGTGACAGTGTGTTTGGCAATGATGGGCCACAAGAGTAGAGTTGTTGCAAGACTAAAGGCTGTCAACCCGAATGTCATGGCAACGTACTGTATGTTCTATCAGAAAGCATTGAAAGCTGTGGCGCCAGAGCTTCCCTCTGTTTCGAATAGAGTTTAAGTCTAAAAACTGAGAATCGTAGTGACAGACATGAACATCTTACTAATTTCAGGTAATTGCACATTCATGATGTGTTTAGCAAACGGTTTCTATGTTATATTTATGATGTGCTTGGAGGCGGCGAACAAATCTGAGAGCCCATGTTTTTTAAAAAGGGATTGATTTTTAAAAACCCAGACAAAAGCTGCTCATCTGGATCCAGCAGCAGCGTGTACGCCTGCAAGTGCTGTCTCCATCTCCTACGCCCCAATATCCTCCCTGGGCTCTGACAGTTTCCCCTCCCACCCCCGCCTCAGCCTCGCCATATCGCCTCCATGGACACCTGGCTGATATGGAGGCTAGGAGGCTGGAAGCTTCCCCCACTATCATCATCTCTGTCTGCCAGGCATGTGCCACACCGCCAAGCCTGGGAGTGTGCCTGCCCTCTCGCTCTCTCCCTCTCTGTCTCTGTAACACTGTGTGTGTGCGCTCGGAATAAGTATGGGTCTGCATATAATTTGAGGTAATCTTCGAGAATGCTAGTCTTTGACATTTTTTTTTTAGGAGACTTGAAACTCAGCTCCAGAAAGTAAAGGCAATTCATGGAGAAACATGACAAATCCCAAGACACTGCAGCCCCAAGTACTTAGCAAAAGAAGACGCACAGATGCAAGCACAATGATTTTTCATGATTTTTAGTTTTTTAAGGCTTAAAGAAACTCCAGCACATATGTTTTCCTACAAAAAATATTAGAAAAAAAAAAAAAGTTAGCAGATACAGTGTCATTTTAAAAACTTTTCACATCACAGTTATTCGGAGGCTTCTTCCACTACATGTCTTCAACTCTGATAACTTTGGTCACATCGCTAAGAACTCCAGTTCAGATCTCTGTGTAACCCATGTTCCCCCGTTAATCTCAGGAAACCAAACTGCATATCAGTTGTTTGGTCTTTGATATGCACGCACAAGCCTCACACCGTCCTCTCTCCCCACCTCTCCATCCTTCCCCTTGCTGCGGATGTTAATCTTTGAGATGCACTAATGTTTTCAATTAATTGGCATCATTAGTGAAACGGTCAACCCACGGTGCAGGGAGACATGATGAATGGGCAGGTGGAAGGGCGCGTACAAGAGCGAACCCTTGTTGTCTGGCAGGTGGATGTGTGTCAGAACATGCAAGGTATCATTATCCTGTGTTTACCAAAGCCTACCATGTAATGGGTTTGACATCCAAAGAGGTATGTACAGGTTGTACATATGTCAGACTCTGAAATAGGTTGAGAATTGTTATTTTTCTCCCTTTATAGACTGTAAAGTTTCTTGAGTGCAGCATCTGAAAAATACAGCGTGAGTGATTATTTGTATTAGTCTTGTTTTCTGAAAGTGTGTGCATGAAGGATTCTACTGTATTTGTGTCCCTTGTATCTTCAAAGGTCTGTAAAATAGCAAAGTTCTAATAGGTCTCATTTTATTCCTTTCATCAAGTCATCATGGATGCATTCGAGTAGAGAACACAGCCTCCTGTGTGATTCATCTGTACACCTATTTATCTGCCCTTCTCCATTATTCTGTCAATACTACACGTCTCTCAGTTCTTAATGTTCAAGTGTCATACATCTCAGCATCACTGCAGCCCTGCAGGCTCCAACTGAGCTTCAACAGTTTTAACCAGAAAGAGACGAAAAGATCCCGATGCCCGATCCCGTCAGATCCCGGAAGCTAAGCGGGGTAGGGCCTGGTCAGTACCTGGATGGGAGACCGTGAGGGAACACCAGGAAGCCTGGGTGAATGCAGTGTGAGAGTGAGTGGTTGGTGGTGGTCGGAGGGGCCGATGGCGCAGATTGGCAACCTCTGTCAGTCTACCCCAGGGCAGCTATGGCTACATACGTAGTTTATCACCATCGACTATGGAGTGAATGAATAATGCAATGTAAAGCGTCTTTGAGTGTCCAGAAAAGTGCTATATAAAACCAGTGCATTATTATTATTATAGTTATTTAGTGCATAACAGCTTAGGGTCAAAACCTTACTGAGGCCTTTGGAAGCTTGTATGTGTGTTTGCACAATACATACTGTAATTGCACATACACCGATCAGGCATAACATTATGACCACCTGCCTAATATTGTGTTGGTCCCCCTTATGTGGTCAGAAATGCTCTGAGTCATTGGGCATGGACAAGAGGACCTCTCAGGGTGTCCTATGGGGTCTGGCACCAGGACGCTGGCAGTGGATCCTTTGG
>OMNN01102748.1:33072-48791 GCA_900302755.1 Chromis chromis
TATATATTTATTTGATCTCATCTGGTGTTTCCTCAATATCCTCCCTCATATGAGGAAAATACTTGTCCCCAATAAAATTTATATATAAGTTATAATGAATGTATTTAACTAAAATAAATAAGTAAATTAGATCAGTATAATAATTATAAAAGCATAATAAAATCTGTATCCCATGAGAATCACAAAACACCTTTACAAGGTTTTTAAGAGGAAGAAAGAAACAGTTTTGCTCACACCTCATTTTGAATTTGAGTATCAATTCATAGAAATTATATGAAGGAACAGAAGCTGAAGTCTCTCACCTGGTATGTGTGAATGATGTGTTTGTCTCCAGGTGGTGAAGAGCAGCAACGACAGCAGCAGAAGAAGCAGAAGAGTGGTGACTTCAGACACTGTATCGACGACCAGGGAGCCGATGGTGGCCATCTCCAGTGGCAGGATCCCCTTCATGTCCCCAGCAGGTAAACACAACTGAGAGGGCTCTAAGTTCTGTGTCGTGTAAGCAGAAAACAAAACAATCTTTTTGTTAAAACAAAGCAGTGACCGCTCATGCTGCGCAGCCTTCCTTTTCTACCCTGTAATCCTTTTGCCCTTCAGTGTTGGGATGTAACGCAGCACTGAGGCGCACTGAAACCAAAACACACCTACGTTAAGGTTTAAGTTGAATTACTCATTTTACTGAGGTGGCTGTAATAAAGGTGCAGCAGATTCCGTGTGCATCTAACTTCATTATGATCCGTTTTAGTGTGGCAGCAGTCCCTAAGACCTGACCTTTTTAGCTCTTAGGTTTTTATAGGTCTTATTTATAACCTTTCAGTCATTTTTTAATGCATTGTAACAGTTGTTACAGTGGTTTGCTTAAGGAGGCATCTCCACTTTTGATATTTTTTTTACACCATTGCAGCTTTTTAAACAGAACAGCAAAATGTACAGGACTAGACTCAGACCCAGACTCAGAAACAGCTTCTTTCCCAAAGCTGTCACCATACTAAACTCAAAACCTACTCTGAACAAATAACCTGCACTGCCACTGAAGTAACTTGCACTGTTGTCACTTTCTGTGAATATTTGTTTTAACTACCTCACCACCCATAATGTACATACCATTCATAATGTATATATTACCATCTACTACAAATTGTGTTTTATAGCGTTTTTCTTTTTTCCTTTCTTACAGAGTTTTATAATGTATATTGCTGGTGCACCTAGGGAGCAGCTCTTTAAATCTCATTGTACTTTGTATAATGACAATAAAGGCATTCTATTCTATTCTATTATAAAAGATGAGATGAGATGAGAAGAAAAAAAAGACACAACATAAGAAATGCAGTGCCTAAAAGTAAAAAGCAATAAGATATAAGTTTGATTAGTCAAGGTTAGACAAGAACAGTAATAGAACAGTAGAAGAAAACCGTTGGATCCAAAATCAGAAAACACAAATCACTTGACTGATGAATGAAGGTCATTTAGCAGTAGATCTCATGATACAGTTTAAAGTCATGCACTTTAAGTTAATAACCACCTACTTCCAGGATAATTTGAGAAATCTTGTAAATTTTAGTTGACTGTGCAAAAACATGTGCATAATAATGATTCAAAAATAACTTTATTCTCCACTTGTCAATGAAATGAATCCTTTTCTGAATATGTTCAACATATGATGTGATTTTTGAATAAATATTAGCAACAGAAAATGGCCAGATGGTAAAGTACCATGTTATGGCTTTAACTAAATTCCATTATTTAGATTTCTGTTCTTCACTGTGTCTTAAATCATCCAAATGTCTACATAATCCAACTTTCGAACTAATTAAAATGTAAAAATTATTTTACATCTTTAATATAATACAATACAATATTTCAGTATTTCTTAAAAGTAACTTCTTGATTGATTTTCAAGTCTTTGCCTAAAAAATGATGAAACGTTGCTACTTACTGTTATCCTCTCCTGACGCGTTGGACTGCAGTTTGAAGAGACGCAGTACTTCCTCTGCTGGTTTTAAAGGTGATCAACATTCTTCCACCAAATAAATCACTGTGAATCAAGTGTTTATAAATCTTTGGTCGAGCCTTCGCTTTGCTGGTTGCTTAGAAACGCTGCCACTTTGGGGTTACAAGTACCATTACATGGCAAAAGCAGGGAACAGTCTAAGCCACAAAACAGCCTCAAAAAGAACAGAAAAGGTCTTTTTTTTTATTCATAAGAATGCAAAAACTGCAAACCTTTCATTGGCTGCACTTTGTATTATTTTTTTTTAGACCGGCTTACTTCACATTTAGCTTTGTTGCACAGAAAGAAACCCCACTGCCCAATTCATCAACTGAGGAGGCTTTTCAAGGGGAAATTAATTAGCTGGGTCAGACTGACCCATGTCAAAGACAGCAGGGACTTACTCAGCAGTTTAAAAAGGGAAATAAGGGAATGAAAAAAAACACAATTGTAATTTGAAAAGCTCGTATATTTTATTTAGAAATGCTGTTTATATGAATAACAGTGTGTTTTACTGCAGCGTGAGAAATCATAGATGCAAACTTGAAAGTGAAAACACAGTTCATGCAAAGGTCATGTGCTTATAATGAGCTGTCCTTCAAGCTCACTACCTGTGAATGGCTGGTCTGCTGTGGAGAAAGATACAGGCTTCACATTCGGAGGCTGATGTGTTGGCTTGAATCCCAAATTGGCTGAAAAAAAACTTGCTTTTCTCTTTGCAAAAGAAACTTAACTGAAGTGACGAGGACTTTTTGTCAAAATAAGGAAACTTTAAGGTTACTTATGCATCAATACAAGTGGAGAACAATGATGAAACACTGATTCTCTCTTTGGAAATGCAGAAAAATAGAAAACATGAAAACACATTTTATAAAAAAATAAAAAAAAGGATATTTTGACACCCACACATGTCCATCCACACACTCACATCCATTTACCGAAAGCTCTCTGAAAGCTCTTTTGTAGTTCCAGACAATTTCTCCCTTGTTCACGACTTATTTATTCCGCTTCCATGTAATCTTGAGTAGGAAGGGCTGGTGATAATATTGAGAGGAAGGGCACCAGAATGATGAGAAGCACTACACTGTCTGCAGGATATGTCATTCTGGAAATATGTCCATTAGCTGCTTCTAAATACAGACCAAAGATTTTAACTGTTTACCAGATGCCCGTTGCGCAATGCACCATGTGGTTCCCCTTGTAGTTACAGACAGATTTTGACATGTTTATTCCTCTCCACCAGCTCGAGCGCGGTTTCCCTCTGACGTCTCATCTGTTGGCAGGTGTTCAGATATGTGCTGTATGAGCTTGTGAATTTCAGATCCCAGATCACTCTGCAGCGGACGACCAGAGAGCAGGTCACAGTCATGAAAGAGAGGAGTGGAGTTTCCCCCGTGTGGAAAGTGCTGCTGGTGGGGATGTGTGTGGTGCTGCTCCTCGGGTCTGCAGGTTTGGTGTTTCTGCTGCTTCGACAGAGAGAGCTGGCGGAGGAGCTGCTCAGGTTGGAGTCCCAGATGCAGGAGTTGTCTCAGAGCTGTAGGCTGCAGGCAGGAATCCTCCCACCAGACCTCGCTGAGGCCGGAGAGCTGAGGAAGCTCCACCGCATGAGAAGGAACCAGGAGGGAGACTCAGAACTAAGCCAGGACCAGAAGGACATGCTGATGCTTATGACCTACTCCATGGTACCTGTAAGACACCAACATGCTTGAATGTTTGTTTTTGTGAGATTGTGGATGCTGCATGTCATTCAGTTTACTGTAGACCATGAGAAAAAGATGTAGGAATCTCTGATGACTGTTTCTGTATGATGCGAGACATCAGGGGAGACATTAAGAGTTTTTGGCTGTCATCTTTAATAGAAACATTTCCTCTCTTCTCCCTTTTGGGATCAGAAACACATCTATGTAATGCAAAGAATTCAAGAGTCTGTTGCAGCAATTAAGGAGAGTTTCCTGGATAAATACTTGGGAGCAGCAGAGCATGACTGAGCTGCTCCTCCTTCAACTGTACTCACATTCTCTAGGAGCTGGCATTTCTTCAGAGGGTGCTACTGTTTGAGAGGGAGTAGAGGCTGTAACTTATCTTCATTATGAGTTAATCTTCAGTTTATGGCAGCTGATTAAGTGTTTAAGCTATGGAATATCAGAAAGTAGTGATAAAATGCCCAAATCAAGTTTTGGGAGAACAAGATGATGTCTTCAAATTACATGTTTCATCCAATCAACAATCCAAAACCTGAATATAATTAAATTACTGTCTTAGAAGGTTGACAAAACCAACACACATGCACATTTAAGAAGCTGGGACAACAGTTGTTTTTTGGCGTTTTTGCTTGCAAAGTTCATGCTGTCAATAGAATTCCTGATTATTTCACTTGTCAGCTTCCCCTCACATAAAGGGACTAACGTGAAACGGAAATAGATGTAATCTTTTCTCCTGATCCTGAGAGCAAACACTGCTGCAGCTGCCAAAATGTGACACGAGTGATTCAGTGTGATTCAAAGTGTTTAAATGACAAAGTGTGTAACTTTAGAAAGCTTTCTCTGAGTTGTTCAGAACAGCTGTCTTAAGTTTGCCAGTGTTTGTTTCACTTACACTTCGGTCAGCCCTTACTTGTTTTCCTTTTTCTCTTTTAATTCCAGGTCAAAGCCTTCACAGATCTGTGTAACAGCTCCAAAGGCGTTTGTCTAACAGGTGCATATCATAAATACTCTCCACTCCAGATCTGTAGTATTTGTGGTGCTTCTACTGTATTAATAATAATTTTGTTTTTATTTTTCCAGGCCCACCCGGACCCCGAGGTAAAAGCTGACATTTTAGTTCACTTCATCAGTTACTTACATTTAATTTTCCTAGAGTACTGAGTGATTTTGTGTGTCAGGTTTGCCTGGCAGAAATGGTTCTCCAGGACCTCAGGGTGCACCAGGCCCAGAGGGGAGACGAGGAAAAAGAGGTGAGTTATCTCTTATGTCTTCTAGATCTAATAACTCATCCTTGTAGAGGAGTGGACCAGAACCAACTAATAACTCCAGAAACAGAAGTCACTCCCATGTTTCAAACAGTCCTCCATTGTTCAGCTGCAGTTACATAACATGAGCATCCCACTCACTGTCTGCAGGAGACTTTTTCTATAGCTGTTTACCGCTATGTGGTATAAATGTTTGCTGCACTGATCCACCTGAATTACATAGTATGTTCAGTTGTTTGGAACCAGGAAACCGCCGTCTGTACAAAGTGTTTGTCTTTTACTCATTAAATGAGTCATTTCCGAAACTCGTCTCAGATGAGCTCAGCTTCATTTTGCATACAGTGAAAGGTTTTTTCATGTTTGATCTTGTTTTCACAGGTTCAAAGTCCTGCAATTAACAGCCCCATTATTCATCCTGGTTTCGCTGTTTCCCTTTTTTTGTTTTGGTGGTTTGAATTAATGATAACCTGTCAGCCCCTCGAGAGAAAAATAAGAGTTGCTCATATATTTTGTAGCCACACTAGTTTTGTTTAGTCCCACTGCTACTGAATGAAAACAAACACTGTTATCTTTGGGACAATCATTCAATTGTTTACTGTTGAAGCTTTTCCTGGATTTAAATGATAAAAATTGTCAACATTTAAGGTTTAATTCCTTAACATTATACCAAGAACCTACAGAGTAGCCCACATTAAGACGTCCCTGCTCTTCTTTTGAGGTTGAGGTTTTCACTTCATGTCAGTATTGTGTATTAGGTCAGTTTTGCTCGTCTGATTTCTAATTATCCGTGTATTTGAAGGTCCTCCTGGTCCACCCTGTCCTGCCTGTTATTCAAATGAAGTGAAAAACAAGAAGAACCGAGAACGCTCTCGTCAAAACATGTTGATCGGTAGGAACGTTGCAACACACAGACACAGAAATTACACCACATCGTAAAATAAAACTGTATTAAGTCCAACATCTGAATCCAGGCTTGTAAGATGGCTGTAAAAACAACTTTAAAAGCTTTAGTCTTTGTGTAAAATTGTGGTTGTGGTCCCTTTGTATTGATGTAGTTTATTGTATAACAGATTCAAATAGTGAACAGTTTTCAAGATGCTTTCAAAAATCCTCTTTCACTGTAATTAGTCAAGAAATTTGCTAGGCTTATATAATATTGTAGGTTCTTATCTATGACATACACCGACCAGGCATAACATTATGACCACCTGCCTAATATTGTGTTGGTCCCCCTTATGTGGTCAAAAATGCTCTGAACCATTGGGCATGGACAAGAGGACCTCTCAGGGTGTCCTATGGGGTCTGGCACCAGGACGTTGGCAGTGGATCCTTTGGGTACTCTGGCTTGTGCAGTGGGGCCTCTGTCAATCAAACTTGTTCCACTGCATCCTGTTGATGCTTGATCAGAATGGGGTCTAGGAAGTTTGGAGGTCAAATCAACATCTTGGGCGATTGTCATGTTCCTCAAGATATTCCTGATTGTTTGATGTATTTGCAAATTTGTGGTGCATTTTCCTGCAGGGATAGGCCAGTGACATTTGGGATTTAGATTTGCATCAGGGAGTGTGCTTGTTCTGGGACAATGTTTATTTTGGGTGTCTAAGTCTCATCAACATGGATCCCAAAATCCAATATTTTCCAGCAGAACACCACATAGTACCAATATGATCAATGTTATTCACTTTACCTGTCAGTGGTCATAATGTTGTGGCTGATCGGTGTATATTGATTTTATTGATTAATAGGAGCTCTTTTCGGGGAAGATTTATTTAATTAATTAGAATTAATTGGCCTTTTTCATAACCAACACTTTAACTTGTAAAAGAAGGGAAAGCACAGCTGCACCAATGACAATAACAAAGGCTCTGTTCTATTCAGGTGTCCTAAGACTGTGTAACAATTCAGTACTCTGCAGCTTAAAAAGCAGCCAAGTGGAATGGCATTCACCTGACTCTCCAGAGTACCAATGTCATGCTCTGTGGTTTACTCTAGGTTAGTTTTACTTCCTGTTTTATTTTGACATCCCCTCTCCTCGTGTGTTGCTTTGTTTATTTACCTGTTAAAGTTTTCTTGAGCTATTTAGTAGGATAAATGAGATACCCCCACCTCGGAGCAGGCACTTTTAAGTGATGCCAGTTAAATAAGAAGTAAGTAAGTAAGTAAGTAAAGTTTATTTATAAAGCAATTTTTACAGATAAAAATTACAAAGTGCTGTACAAAACTTGGGGAACTAAAACAGAATAAGTATACATTTTGTAAAATTTTCCACTGAATATCCATCAACCAAAAGCTTTCCAAAATAAAACTGTCTTCAGTTGCTTTTTAAAAGAGAAGTGTGACAGATGAATCATCATAGTTTTATAGAATCCAGGTCTTATTTTGCAGTGTGTAAGGACAGGCTTATCCAGTTTCCAGTTTTGGAGAGCGAAAGTAAAAAATAGCATACCAATTATGCTCTAAAAAAAGTTCCTCTTCAACTTGCTAAACCACCTTCCACACCTGCTTCACTGTTATCCAGAACAGATCAGATTTACTGGCCGCATTACTGCACTTCAAATGAAACATGAGTTTATTCTTGCTTCAATCTAACTCGGTGCCTTTTCATTAAACCTGCTGACTGACGGCATATTGATTTGTATTCTAATGTAGGCACTGGTTTTGTCATATTGTGAACATTTTCTCCTCTTCAATAGCTTTATAATTTCAATAACAGGCCTCCAAAATGATTATGTTTCCTTTGTTGTTTAACTGATATAGTTAGAATGATGAGAGCTTAGTTTTTCAGGTAAAATGTAAATTAATGTAACAAAAAAATCTCCACCACTAAGTCAGAGGTGTCACTGCCCACCATTTCCACAGTTATGTGAATGTTCCACTGTGTTGCATTGTGGAACATGAAGTTTTACTGGTTCAATCCATATCTGAGCTTTTTTCTAAATCAGTACAGCATGTAGGTATTTTTGGCAAGATTTTCCCTTTTTTGCATACTACACGCTTCATTTGGGCCTAATCAGTACATACTGCCAGTAGGGGATTTCAAACACAGCCACTGTTTTTTGCTGTCACCACTGTGTCAATGTTCTAACTCATCAGACAGCAAGTACTTTAAAACATGAACATACTGGCAAAAAATCCAAAACAAACATTATATCCTTCAGCTGCACACATGCTGCATTATGTTGAAATGTTGCTGTGGTCTGGAGGATGTTGGAAGAACAGAAAGAGTGTTAAAGACTTGCATATGTGAACATAAGACTGCAATACATACACAAAACATAGATTATGCTCTTGCTGACATTTTGTATAAGCCAACCATGTCTCTGCAGCGTCATTATAGCTCTTTGTTATAGAATAAATCCTCCTTTCTGCTGGAGGTGGTGACATTTTAAACTCACTGCTGTGCAGACAGACATGTTGGATCCTTCAAACACAGTGGAGCCCTTCAGCACAAATGGAGAACTGAATTTGACAAATAGTTAAAGCTGTATTTTCATACCTTTAAGAGAGGTTTGTTTTGCTTCTGACATGTTTTCTGATTTGTGATGCTATCTCTGGAATGTCACCTTTGACAGTTGTTTGTTCTGATTTGTCTCTGTACCTTTAAGAGAGGCCTGTGTTCCTCTGTTTCTAACTTCCTGTTGGAGATGTGGCACTTGAACACTGACTATGGCAACACCCTCCTTTGGATTTATCATCCAATAGATTTGAAGCCCTATTTAACCAATTATCCAATGACAGTTGCACACCTGGTTCAGGCTGAATATATGTGCTTGCCTCATGTCTCTGTCCATTTTGACTCTGAAGAAGACACACTACAGTTGAAATGTTGGAGCTGTGAATGAAGCAGTGTGCTCCAGCTCCAAAAATGTGCTGTCTTTGAGCTGATAAGCACCATTTTCTGCTGTATTTTGCTAAAAAGCTGTATTGAGAACCCAACTGTTACTACATTTCTTTGACACACTTTATAGTTTTGTTGTACATGTTAGGAAAAGCAATACCACACTACAAAAATGTGAGTATTATCATCAAAAATGACTTAAAATCATAAAAGTAAAGGTATTTATTCTCCTGTAAAATGTTCCTTGTCACTATTTACTTGTAAACATGATAGTTTTTGGATTTATATTACAACTGCAATAATGTTTATGCCATGACATTTGACATTTAACTACTTTATAATGTTTGTAATGTAGCTGCCCTTTGAGAAGCATGTATCTCATGAAGCATGTAAGAAGTCAGCTTTTTATTAGTTCAGAAAACAGCACAGTTTTTCTACTAAATTCACCTTTATGGAAGGCAGCTGTTTTTTTATTGTTATCACTTAGATTTTCCTCCTAACAAGCTAACAGCCGCAAGAGGCTAAAATTGTGTCACCGTCTCCACCTGTTTCAGCTAGCTCACAGTTGGCGTGAGTTACCTTCTTCTACATCCAGCAGACGTGGACCAGCGTCACCCTTCATTTAGGGACATTATTCTGTCGACTTGGGCAAAGGTAAGTTTCATATTTAATCTTCCTCTTGCTGCGTTTTAGTGTCAACCAACTCCTGAGAGAAATAACTGGGTCTTTAGCTTGCTAAACACTTGAGCAGCTAACAGCTAGCTTTGTCTGTCAGCTGTTTGGTATTGAGGAAGTAGTTTACGGTGTGTTTGTGAGACATTCTGTAGTTATTTTGTTGTTGCTGTTGGAAATGTGTGTGCCAGAATACATGAATGTACAGAAAATATGTGTAAAACTAAAAGATAATTAGCTGAGCAACTTAAAAAGCAATGAAATGCAGAATGTTGAATGTAGGCTTGAGTGTTGGTTTGTTAGCTAGCTTGGTTTCTTTATTTGCCAATAGAGCCTGACTGATATATTGGTTAGCAAATAATGGTTTGTCACAGATATATTGGTATCTGTGTGTATGTTGTCTGTTATATCTGGATATGAAAACTTCCTTTTAGAGAACATAGTAAGAAAAGAATATTTGGGTAATTTGGACCCCTGAAGCTCACTGATCAACATGTTTTATGTTGTGTGTTCACTCTAATTATGGTTGGGTTTAGGGCTGGATGATGGTATGGCTGACCAATATATTGGTTGGCGGATATTATTAGCTGATATTGGCCTGTCGCAGATATGTCAGTATTGGTGTATGTGTGGTCGGATGAACTTTCTTTTATGGAACATATTACAGAAAAAGATACTTGGGGTAATTTAGAAATTGTGTTATCACATACACCGATCAGGCATAACATTATGACCACCTGCCTAATATTGTGGTGGTTCCCCTTATGTGGTCAATCTGTCAATCAAACTTGTTCCACTGCATCCTGTTGATGCTTGATCAGAATGGGGTCTAGGAAGTTTGGAGGTCAAATCAACATCTTGGGCCATTGTCATGTTCCTCAAGATGTTTCTGATTATTTGATGTTTTTGCCATGTGGTGGGGTACATTTGGGATTTCCATTTGCATGAGGGAATGTGCTTGTTCTGGGACAGTGTTTATTTGGGTGTCTAAGTCTCATCAACACGGATGCCAAAATCCAAGGTTTTCCAGCAGAACACCACATAGTACCAATATGATCAATGTTATTCACTTCTCCTGTCAGTGGTCATAATGTTGTGGCTGATTGGTGAAAAAACAATCCTGACAATTTCTCACCACCGTTTTCGGTGCTCTATTAGCAACATTAATGTGAGTAATTTGATTCGGTTACTTAAGGAATATGATTTAATGCAACTTTACTAGTTAATGAACTGATAAAGGTTAAGCACTATATCATAAGGTTAATTTTTCAGTTGTGAACGTGAAGTAATGGTCTTATCAGTGCTCCACAGTTGCATCTCACTTCCTGTTTTCATATGTATAAAAGCATGCTTTATGTTTACACACAGCAGTCATATGCTACAAATTGAGACTGCTAATTAGGATAGATGCTGTATGGGAGTTTGTGGTATTCCCACTGTGGTGTGCAGCAGATATTGTTGGTCACTGGTGTGTTCACTAAGGCTCCTCTGGGTGTTGTGTGTTTGCTAATGTCACAACGATCTCCAAGGTGTCGTAAAGATAGAGACAGAGAGAGAGGACAGATATAATGTAGACTTTGGACACAGATTTAACCTCTTTCTGTGCTCAGTTTTTATCATTTGCTTCCACTAGTACAACACACACTTGACCACATACAATACACAAATCTGCATGTAATATACACCAACTCAGTGCTATGTTGAGAGCTGGTTTGTCTGTTTAAACAGCTACAGAAAAAAACCTTACAAAATCAAGACAAAGCCAGACATGAAGTAAATGTCTATGTTGTAGGTTTCTCTGTTGAGCTTTTTTGGTTCCTCCTTGTGTTGTTTAAGTTGTCACAACAGTATCTCAACAAGGAAGCTATAATGAGAGATAACAGTTTGTACCAGGAACTAGTGTGTGTGTGTTCTAGAAATATATTTGCAGGCATAAAACCAACATTACAAATCATCTGTTGCGTGTGTTTTGGACCTTGTTGAGACTTGTTTCAGGCCTGTGGTACGACATGTGTATGTGGGAAAACACAAGCTGTCGCTTACAGACGACAATGCCATGACAGTGTTATGATCCAGCCTGTGTAAACCTTTCTAGGTAGCCTATGATGGTTAATGTTTTAAAGGAGCACTCACAAAAACAAATAAGGAAGTAAAAGGAAGATAAGAATTGATCTTCTGTACTGTACAATCTCTTTCTCAAGGTTTGTTTGCACTTCCTGCTCCATTTTTTCAGCCATTTGTTTGCCAGTATTACCGCAAAGAAATGAAGGAATGCCAGTTGTGTCACAGGAAAATTTTAGATTTAATAAAAATTGCAAGTCATACAGTACATGCCACTACAAGTCAGACATTATTTTTTAACCTTAGTTAGCATTTTATCCCAGCTTTTCACACCCTTTTCTAAAAGGAGTTTGGTCTTTTTTTCTATATAAGAGAACCACACAACACAAAAGTGAAGTTAAAATACAGTTAGTCGGCCATGGAACATCTTTAAAGAGTCTTTCAGTCAGGTGGCAGAGAATGCAAATGATTAAGAACATCAGTTTAGCTGCCACGTTGACCACAAAACTCCACCACACCAACCACAGTATCAGGCTCACTCGTGCTGTAAAGGCACAGTGTTGCATGTTTGGGTAGAATATGACAGGAGTTTGAAATAATAAATAATAATTTTGCACCTCTTTTTATTGATAAAGCAAGTGATAAGCTATAATATATGTCTCAATTATACTTCAGCAGGGCCAGCCCTTCCAATAGGCAGTATAGGCAAATGCACCAAAAAATAAGAAAATAATCACCTTTAACATAATTAAATTGAACAGAGCGGCAGGAAACAGACGTTTGAGCCAGAGTTTGTTTTGTCTGCACACTATCCAAAGTTTTGACACTTAGTAACACACCTTAGATCAAACTTGGAACTCAAAACCAGTGGCAGGTAGCCATGAATCCCGCTACACTCCACACTCATGGTGCTGACAACATTAATAACCCTGAACTCCCATAATGCATTGCAGCACAACAGTCCCGTACTTGCTACCGCCTCTGTGATCGCTACAATATTAAAACTAGTTGTTACTATTAACTCTTAAAATGGAAAAGCTCACATTGATTCAAATGTAAAGCAATGGCCAATTATTATTACTACAAAACAATGCTATTCGACTTCTTTTGTAAGCGTATTGTAGCGATCGCAGAGCCAGTCACAGGACTGAACTGTTGTGCTGCAATGCATCGTGGGAGTTCAGAGTTATGAATGTTTTTGCTACCATGAGTGAGAAGGGTAGCGGGGTTGATGGCTACCTGCCGTTGTTCAGTGAACTGGGTATGCAATTTAAAAACAGACTTTATGGTTCATAAAACACATAATATCTGGTTCAAGCGTCATTTGTTACAAAATGTGAACCTCTGACAGAAGGGGGCGCCATACTGTCTCGCCTATGGTGCCACATTGAATAGAGCACTCTGCACTTCAGACAAAAGCTAGTTGCTAATTTTAAAAATCCAAAGCAATAGATTGTAGCGTTTTAACAGTGTGGAGCAGTTTTCAGTGTCACTCGCACAGCGTACTAGAGCACAGAGTCATTCCTTCTGCCCTGCATTTACCAGGATTTACTGAACCCTCACAACAGAGTCAAGTCTGCAGAGTGCAGGCGACTGTGACTGTAGCACTTGCAGATAAAGAGAGGATCCCTGTGGACACTTAGTGTTGTTTATGCGAGTCTGGCTGACTCAGTTTGCACAGGAAGGCACTCCAGCAAAGTAACGTTTGGTTCATGAAAAATTCACAGTAAAATCTCACTTGGCTCGTCTCGTCCTTTCGGCTACAAGTATTTTCTTTTGCTACATGTGTTACTGGGGTTATCTTTTCTCTATTTGTTGTCATGCATGCATTACTCAAGGGTCACGTGAACAAAAATATGGAGTTTAAAATAAATAACAAGACGAGCAGTTGCTTTGTTGTGAAAATACCGACTTTGGTTTAGCAATCTAAACCATAAACCCTTCAGATGGTATTATATTTGTAGTTTTAGCATGCAGATATGAGCTACAGTTATAAAGCATGCTAATCCAACCCTGCAGCAATGCATGTAACGCACTAGATTGCAGTTCTGCCATTGCAATCAATAAAAAAATAAAAAGTATTCACACCGTTTTAGTCACCAAGACATGTAAAAGTGGCTAAAATTACACAGTTTTTTACATTTAAAAGATAAAAATGGCAGTAGGCTAACTGAATTTAAACCAGGTGAAGTAAACAACTAGGGTCCTACATGTTTTATCTTCATTAATGGACCCTAAAATGTCAGACATGGCAGAGTTGACAAGTGGAAAATGTCTAATCTGCTGTCCAGACTTCAATGTAAACCAGAGTATCCTGTGTTCAACTACGTGTTTCCTGCCCAAAACAAATTAAAGTTAAATATTTAGATATGTGCACCCAAATCTACTGGACTTATTCTCATTCAGTCAGTTTAGTAATAAATATGTGCCCTGTTTACTCTCTTCAATAGAGTAATGTCAACCAAAGTGGGCCCCAGAAGTGTTTAAAACCTCAAAAAGGAAACTTTAAAATAGTTTTTTCTTTGACTCCACTTGTCCGTTGGCTTCTCCGTTGGAGTCACTTCCATCTTTGGTGCACTTGATCCCCAGCAGGACGTTGGACAGAACATCCTGGTACAGACTCAGGAGGACCCATCCAGGCAGGTAGAGGAGGGTGATGAGTCCCATGAAGTTGTGGGGATAGTGGGAATAGTCCCAGGAGCAAGCGTCGAACTGCCTCAGCAGCAGCCCCCAGGTGAACTCCCAGGTGTAGATGAAGCAGATGTAGATGGGCAGCCTCCTCCAGGTGCCCCAGCCCCGGGTGAAGTGCAGGTGGAGGTAGAGCTTCTCCACCACAAAGCTGCAGCTGCCGTACATGAGGAAGGACCAGAGGGATGTGTGGCCGCTGAGGTTCCAGTCTGATATCTCCACCAGGTTGAAGATGGACGTGAAGATCACCTCGTCCAGGAAGCCGTGCATCCCGAAGAAGAGGAAGCGCGCAAAGCCGGGGAGACCATATGGAGGTCTCCATCTGCCCTCCTGGGTGAGTTTGCGCATCAGTGAGGGGTGATACTGCAAATGTGACATCCCTCTGTGGAACACCTGAGAGAAATATAGCGCCAGGATGTAGTGCACCGCCAGCTGCGTCCAGGAGACCAGCCTCACCTGCTCGCTCCACGACTTCACGCTCCCGATCAGGATCTGCAGCCCGATGTAGAGGGTCGGGTAGAGGACCAGATGGAACACCGCAGGCCGACCTGGGAAACACCTCCTCCGAGAGTAGATCTTCTCCAGCGCGAAGTGGGTCAGTGAATGCAGGACGCAGAGGTACGGGGAGGAGAAGCCCACCAGTTTGGGGTCTTGATGTTTTAAAACCTGCTGCAATGATGAGAGCAGGACGTCCAGAGTCACGCCGTGCATCCCGTAGAAGTACAGCCGCATCCACCGCGGCATCTCCCGCAGCGACTCCTCGGTCTCTCCGGACGGTTCTTGTTGGCGGGGCGCCGTTTTTAGGCCCCCGGTGTGCTCTCCGGCACAGACCCGAGGACCGCCTCGCCACCGACCGGCCATGATCAGTCAGTGTTAGTGAGCACAAACAGCTGTCCTCTTCCTACACATTGTTTTCTTTTATGTTCCGCTGCGCCCGCGCACTGAAGCGAGCTGCGGCTGCAAGCATCTCCTGAAACTGTACGGAGCCGCTGCTGCGTTCAAGGGCTGCACGGAAAAAACTGTTCTGAGACGCTTTGGCCCTCATGCAGCATAAGGACGTGTTTGGCCTTTTAATGTTTGTTTTTTTATGATAATTTTGGCTGTTTTTATGCATGTAATCATACAACTTTGGTAAATGTGTGTATTCTGGGGGGAATTTAGACATTTTTTGACAAGGATATTGTGTTTTTCAGGTCCAGAGTGTGAGTTTTTTTTCTTTCTTTGTTTTTTTTAAGAGTTTTTCTCCATTGGTTTGGCTCATTTCTTGAAACAGAAATTACATTCTCAAAACTACATGGACAAACCTCCAAACTACTTTGCAATTGTTCACAACAGACTTGAATTTCTCCTTTATTTCATCACATTGCAAATGTCTTAGTACATGTCTCAGTGTCTCAGTACATCTTTGCAAATGATTACAATTTTTCTCCATTGGTTTGGCTCATTTCTTGAAACAGAAATTTCATTCTCCAAACAACATGGACAAACCTCCAAACCACTTG